>CM021110.1:434563592-434648528 GCA_007115665.2 Sequoiadendron giganteum | reverse complement strand
ATGAAGTGAGAGGTAGGTAGAGAGAGATGAAGAGGGAGACAAAGAGAAGTAAATATGTAAGGATGGGTTTAGTGAGAGTTAAGTAAAAATATAAATAGAGAGGAGAGAGAGGGTGGGTGGGAGGGAGAGGTTTACGGTTAAGGATATTGGGTATAGGGTCTAGGGTATTAAGTTTATGGTTGAGGTTATAACGTATAGGGTTTAGGGTTTAGGGTTTAGGGTTTAGGGTTTAGGGTATAGGGTATAGGGTTTAGAGTATAAGGTTGAGGGTAAAGGGTTTAGGCTTTAGAGTTTAGGGTAGTGGATATAAGGTATAGGGTTTAGGGTTTAAGGTATAGGATTTAGGTTTTAGGGTATAGGGTTTAGGGTTGAGGGTATTAGGTACATAGGTTCAAGGGTATAGGGTTTATAGTTGAGGGTATAAGGTATAGGGTTGAGGGTATAGAGCTTACAGTGGAGAGTATAAGGTTAAGGGTGTAGGGTTGAGGATATAATGTATAGGGTATAGGGTATAGGGTTTAGGGTATAGGGTATAGGGTTTAGGGTATATGGTTGAGGTTATAGGGTTCGGGTCTAAGTGTATTGGGTTGAGGGTATAAGGTATAGGGTTGAGGGTATAGGGTTTAGGGTTGAGGGTATGAAGTTTAGGGTTGAGGGTTTAGCATATAGGATTTAGAGCCTAGGGTTGAGGGATAGCATTCAAGGTTGAGGGTATAGGGTTGAGTGTATATGGTATGGGGTTTAGGGTTGAAGGTATTGGGTATAGGGTTTATAGTTGAGGGTATAAGGTATAGGGTTGAGGGTTGAGGGTTGAGGGTATGGAGTTTAGGGTTGAGGGTTGAGGGTATGGATTCTAGGGTTGAGGGTATAGGGTTAAGGGTGTGGTGTTTAGGATTAAGGGTGTTAGGTTTAGGGTTATATGTGTCCATAAAAGACATAACATTCTCATGCTTTATAAAAGTTAAAATGTGCTCATGCTTTATACAGGTTAAAGTGTGCTCGCTCTTTAAGCAATAGTAAAAATTGGTTAAAGGGCATATGACCTATAATTCAGGCCTACATGCTCTATTATTCTCTTCTTTCTATGCATTAATTGACAAATAAACAATTTGTTATGGTGTTTACAAAAGCACAAGCATATTTTACATATTGTACCACCTTTCCACCACCTTTTTTTGTTTGACAACGTAGAATAAGGAAATACTCGAGTTATTAGTTCAAGTTTGATTATATGAACTAATATTTTCATGTTTCTAGGTTAGAATACTAATTATGATTTTTTTGTTATAATTTCATAATATAGATTAATTATTTTCATAGTTTTTACTAGTTCTATTAGATTTATAGAGAATTGAACATTGAAAATGAAGGAACTTAGTGAAAAGCTCAAATTTTTGAGGAGTTTGAAGTAAAAAAAGATGAACTAGACATAATTGTGCAATTTGTTAAATCGAATCTCAAATTTTTAGGTACTTTCTATTTGTCCTTCTACCTTTTTGTGTATGGCACCTTGTCCACTTCCCAATTCTCAAAAAATTATATGTAAAGGAATACACATTTGTTGAAATAATATTATTTGTATATTGACGAATATAGTTGTGAAATATAAACAAAATTGTCTTTCTACCTTAGCATTCACATAATTATATCAAATTTGTGCTATCCTTATTGGATTCCTCCAAAATAAACAAAACTACAACATTAGTGTTGAATACCTATGTAATTCATCATCATGTACACACATCCCTTTTAGAGGAATCTAAGTTATGCATACACCTCTCTTCTTAGTGTTAGAGTACAAGGATATCACATCCATACCCTAAAATTCCTAGGAATTCACATTTAGGAGAATTGGCTCAACCCATCACCTAGGAACTTAAAACTAGCACATAAAGTAATAACAAATAATATGAGTACAAGGGGGTTTGTTGAGGAATTCCACTTAATTTTGAAAATTAATAATTCTTAGTTATATCAAACACATCTTCATAATCTAGAGAAAATTACACAAATCCATAGATAATTACAACACACTAGTGTTAGTGGTGTAAGATGAAGATTATTGTTCTATCTAGTAGGAGTAAATAATTTCACATCACCGTACAAGATTCAATAGTCCTCTGTGTTGTGTGCAAGACCTTACAATGTTACACATGCTATTGTATAAGCTTCAACAACTCTTTGCACCCTATATAAGCACTTGCATATTTTCACATGCTATCATACAAACCTCTATATACCTTTATATTCTTACACAAAGACCTACAATTTTTAACTTATCATGACTTCACACATAATGTAATAATTTTCCATCACACTTGACCTCATGCAACTCTTTATCATCAAGAACCCTCGTGCATTTATCATCTAATGAGCTATCATGTATGAATTGGAATAACTTTATGTAAATACCTTTCCAATTTAATAGTTTTGTATCTAGACAACTTTAGGCATGTGGTACAATGCCAATCATTAAGAATCACCATTGATAGGTAGCTAGAAGGTCAACTATAATGAAGTATTTTTTATGCTTCTTATTCTTGTTTTGTAATTGTAATGTAATGATTTTTTTATATTCACATGAATCTCTCACATTAAATCAAAGGAAGAATACTATATAGTCATGTACAAACTAGTTTAATGTGTTACCCGTTTCTATCCACATAGATCTTCATTACTGGTCACTTTATTTATAAGAATCTATTGTCAACCTATGACTATCCTAATGAAGTTATGACTATCCTAATAAACCTATGATTGTCCTAATGAAGTTATGACTATCCCAATGAACCTATCACTATTATAATGAATTTATGACTATTCTAATGAACCTATGACCATCCTAATCTTTTTATGATAATCTTAATGAAGTTATGACCGTCCTAATAAATTTATGGCAGTCCTAATGAACTTTATGGCTGTCCTAATGAACCCATGATTGCCACATCTCAAGTTATGATTATCCTAATAAAATTATAACAGTTCTAATAAAGTTATGACTATCCTAATGAACCTATGATCATCCTATTAAAGTTAAGACTATCCTAATGAACCTTAGACCATCCTAATGAAGTTATGATAGTCCTAATTTTATGATTATTTTTAGATTTGTGTATGATATTTATTTACTCTTTAGTACCATCATGGAACTAATATTAATGTTTTATTTATGATGCATATATAATTCTTCATAATGTCGAGGAAACGAGCAAAGAATCTAACACCAGATGACCATGAAGCTAAGAATGAAAAGAAAAGAGAAGGAATGAGGCAACTTCGTGAAAGTAGGAAATTGAACACCATAGAAGAAGACATTCTAATTCAAGATGAACATGAACCATCCACTCAATGTAAGAGAGTTATGGAATTGGCGACACAAAGGTAACAAATATTAAACTTATGTGCAATGAAAAATTTGAATCTTGAAGTTGGAGGAATGTCATCTACCATATGTCAAGTTAGAGGCACACCATTTATGACATCTTAAATTAAAATTACAAAATCATTCACATTTGAAAATGGAGGTATGCTATATTTCACATCTCAAGTTGGAGGCACATCATCTTTCACATCTCAAGTTGGAGGCATGCCATCTTTCACATCATAAGTTGAAGGTACACCATCTTTTCCATCTTAACTTCAAGGTACTTCATATTTTTCATCTCTAATTGAAGGTATGCCATATATCCCATCTCATTTAAATATTAATGAAATTCCTAATGTTGAGGAAACATTATCTTTAAGAACACCTCCTAGAGTTTTACATAGAAAGCCTAAGTTTTTGATTGATATTTATGAGAATATTTTGAAATAGATGGTTGATAAAATTCTAAAGCATACTTGTTGAAGAAATGCTAATAATATTTGGAGATTTTTTTTTGAGAAATTAAATGAAACTGGAAGATGTCAACTATTTGTTGAAATGATGGGAAATCTAAAATTTAGGTCCATTATGATGATTAGTGGGCTAAGAACATTAGATTCTTCAAGTGAGAATTTTATTGTAAAGAATATAATGAGTGCATATGAGATTGTAGGTTCCACCTCACTTACCAAAGATAGTAATGTCACACAACGTGTCATTACATCAACAATAGTAAGCAATCAAACCAAGAAAGCTCATCTCGTTAGAAAAACAAGTGAAGCATTGAGAATAAGTAGAAAAACTCTAATGAGAGCCATTGAAAGGGTTCAAAGAGTGGAGGACCCAAATAATAATGAATTATGGGCATTCTCTAGTTGACTCCCAAGAAAAGATAAACCAATCGTTGAAGCCTTGAGATCCCTACTTGAATAATTTTGGAAGAATAACACAAGGGTATATCCTAATCAAAGAGATTTTCTAAGAAGGAGAATTGGTAGTCAAAACTATGAGCCGCATCCAAAGAATTTTTTGGATATGAATCAAACATAATTTTTGGCCAAATTTCTAGAGATGTATCCTCAAATTAAAAAATTTCAAAGGTATTTGAAAATGGTAAATCTTTTTTATTTCAAAATAAATCACACATTCACAACTTGTTGTTGTACAATTCATATTGATTTTTCTAACCATTATAATGTTTATCGACATATATGTATAGATTTACATACTAACAATGTTTTTCAAGAGTGTAACATACATGCTCCACATAGATCTTCAAGAGAATTCATGTTGAGAATTTTATGTGAAAGAGTGGATGGTCAATTATTCTACAAGAACTTATTCTTGGATGGCACATGTGATCATTATGGTGGCTTTCAATATTTCTCAATTTGTGAACATATGGAAAATACAAATTCAATTGGAAACAAACTAGTAGAATTTGGGAAATATAAGACAATGGCTTACAATTTTAAAGATGGAAAAGAAGAAAAAATATGTGAACTAGTCAGTGAATAGATTCTAATATATCAGTTTATGTCTATTTTTTGATAGACTATAGTGTATGAGTATGTAAGGCATACCCCATAGAGCTCAATGGTTGGAATTACAATTCAAGGTATGAAAGGACACGTTTCCACTTGATACCATTATTTTAGTTGTCAAATTTGTAGAGAACTACACTATACAACCAAATAATGAGGTGTAACCATAGTATTAAAACTCCACACAGATTGCGGGGTTCACCCCGCAGTGTGACAGTAAAGTCATAGGCCCTGTGGATAGGGCATCACAAGTTTGATTCCCACAAACTCCAAATACTTGATGGATGATGTTGAATCTCTGTTGGTGACTTGACAAATGGCAGACATGGTGCATTGATGGTGTCCATGATGCTGGCCCCGCAGAAAAAGCTTGGGTGACTACAGGGATAATGTCGAAGGATACAGAGAAAAATGGAGTAGTGTGGGGTGGAACGAAGAGATAAGGAGAGTGGCATGGAGTGATAAGGTAGCAGAGAGATAAGGGGTGTCAGGAGAGATAAGGGGTCAGAGAGATAATGAGAGGTAAGGTGAGATCGCTCAATGTTGTGGAGAGATAAGGAGATGGAGGGATAAGGAGATCATTTTAGAGTGATAAGGTGGAGGTGCTCAACACTCTAGAGAGATAAGGAGCTAGAGGGATAAGGAGATTGATTTGGAGTGACAAGGTGGGAGTGCTTGAGCTTGGAGTGATAAGGAGAGGAAGGGAAGAAGTAGAGAGATGAGAGGAAGGAAGAAGGAGACATCAACAGGAGGCAAATCAAGGAGGTGTTAATACCTTGGTATGTAATCAGGGTTAGGCCCCCATTGTGATGGAGAGATGAAGGAAAAAATAAGAAGAGATATGGAGGAGAGATTATGGGGATGAGTTCCCCTAAATTTGGCCTCACTGGTTCATAGCTCCAGTCAAAAAGCGCTTATGAATTAAAAAAACTCCACACGGGTTACTATATTTGTGCATATAACATTCATTTGTGTGCATGGTAGTATAGAGGATGACAAGAAGATATTAATGGAGTATAATTTTTATATAAGTGATGACCACACACATTCTACATAGTTCATGTAAGGTTTATTTAAGATGGTCTACCATGATTTGGCTAGAAGGGGTATATCATTTTTTCAACATATCATATGGTCAGATAATTATACATCACAATTTAAAAACTCATGGATGTTTTATTGGTTGAGTAGGATGCATAAGATCATTGGTGTTCAACATATGTGGATTTTTTGTGAGATCGAGCATGGAAAGAGGGAGCATGATGGTACAAGAGCATGTATCCAAAGAGCCTTAGCACAAGAAGAGCTGAACTACAAAGATAATGTAAAATTGATAGATGTGAAATCTATCGTCGAATTTTATAATGCTACAATGGGTATAAGTAATAAAGGTAATACAAAATTCATGTAATTGGATGCACATATCAATGTAGGACATGTTTATGTAGTTATTGCAAATGAAGATAATGAAGAGGGAACATATTATTATTTATGTTTTTTTGTTGAGGTAAAAAGAAATTAGAGGCCCCTATTGTAGATGAAGAAAAAATTGATTATCATATAGGGTCAATGGTTGTTACTAGAACATGGATTAGAAGGTACCCAATTAAGAAGTCTAATGTGTGGTTGTTTGAGGACTTCAACACACATCAGAAGATTCTTCATTACTCTAACTTTGTTGTGGCATCAAATACTCATTTATCAAATATGGGGGTAGCCCACTAAACAAGAACTTATGGAAGGTTTGTGAGTCTAACCATGAGGCAATATTTGACACAATAAAGAGTAGAGCATATTTGTATGGTTCCTTAGATTGATTGTAAATAAAAAAAATGTAAAATCAAGCTGATTTGTAAATATGTACATCAAAGTTTTATATTTGTACATACCTAAATGGCCTTGTCATTCAATGAATTTATACACATTTTTATGACTTTATGTTAGGATTTCATGTAAAGTGTGAATTAAATTTGTATGATTATGGGAAGGTTTTGTATAATTTGTGTACATATATTCATAGTTAGAAATTTATAGAGAATAAAATAATATTTATGCATAGCTAGAAATTCAAACACTCTATAATAGCCACCATAATAATAAAAATAGCTTCAAAGTGGAAGAAAAATCAATTCCAACAATAAGAAAAAATGAGCTCAGCTTGAGAAATAAATCAAGAATGACCAAAAATGTCTCAAGATAAATAGATATCAAAACTTAGTGGCTAGACTACTCATAAATAAGATAATAAATTGATGTTTTCCTTATAAGGTATTTAAATAATTTAGATCAGTAATCATAAGAAGTATCAAAGTCCAAAAGGTACACTTTACTTGCATTATGTGACTAATTCTAGTCACAAGCAAGGGAGTAAGATGCTACACTACACCTAGATTCTTCATAATCCACAACAAGTTAGAGAACATGCTTAATCAAAACAAAGTTAGTAAGTCATGATAGTGTATAGGAGAGAATTTGCACCCCTAATGCAAATTCCCCTTTTTACCCTTCTCCACTTTAGAAAACCAAAAACATATACAAACAAGGTAAAGAGGATTCCCCAAATAGGCTCCTAGGGTTTTTCACCCTAGAAGCACTTAGTGTGGGAATATGCAGTCTTTCCACTTTGTTGATATGTTTAAGGGTGATACATTCAAAGTAAGGAATGGGGGTTTGAGTAGGGTTGTGAATGTATGTGTAGTGTGGCTAAAACTGAAATAAAATGATAGTAAACTAATCTATGAAATGTAAATGAAAGCAATATGTAACTAAATGTAAACTATCTAAATGACCTAAATGTGTGTAAACATAAAGGAGACTGGAAGTAAGAGAGCTTGTACACCTGGGTATTGGAATTTGTAGATGAGGAGTCCCAGAATGTTCTAGAAATTGCCTGAAATCAGTAGGACACTCCCGCCAAGTGGGGTGACCTAGTCCTCTTCTCCAGAAAACTTGTCGAAACAAGTTTATGTGAAATGGGTGCCCAAAAATATGAAAATCCTCGAAAAACAAGCTCAGAGGGACTAGGTCGCCATTATGGGCGACCTAGTCCTTTTCTGGGTTTTCAGGAACCTGAAAGAGGAAGTTGGAGCTCTTGGTCTACACTCTAGTTCCCAGCATGTGTCTAGTTCAGACTCTGCTAAAAGCAGGTAGAGAGAGGTCTCCAAGCTAGAACTAGGGATTTGTTGACTTGGATTCCTTTGATGAGTTGAGAGCACCTTCCAAGCACCTCAAACCTACATAGAAAGGCCTGCAAACACATGCAAAGACCAGAAATTGTTGGGGTTAGGAAATAGGGGTTTGCCTAAGTCAAACCCCATTGTAGGTGATTAAACCCAAATGAGATGAAAGCAAAGGAATGTAATATAGAATGATAACATAATATAACTTCTTACCAAACCTTTGTTGATGGTCTGCAACATGCATGAGCAGCTCCAATGGAGGAGGTCTGTAAACCCTAATGCTTGTATGCTTGATGATTGAGTGCAAAGATGAGCTAGAGAGTGAAAATGAACCAAGAGAGTGAAAATGAGCTAGAGAGAGAGAGAGACAAAATGCAGGTAGAAACCCTTATTTGTACATGTGAAACCCTAATTTTCTCGAAATGCAACCTAATAGGCCAACCCTAGGGTTCAGGAGGCAAGATTCTCATTGAATCTTATTTAAAATTTGATTTTTATGCTTAAAGGGACTAGGTCGCCCAAAGTGGTGACCTAGTCCTCCTAGGAAAATTTTGATGATTGTCGAGAATTAATTTATGTTTTATAAATTTAATTAGGTTTGCCTCCCGAAACACACTTAGGTCGGGACTAATGATGCATTAGAAGGACAAATTGGCATATAAAAAGGGTTGGTTTAGGGGTGATAAGCCTAGATAAGTGTGAAAATGCAACACAACACTTTACAACACTCTATCTTAAGGCTTAGGAAGATGTAAGAATGTATTATTTAGGTGAATTATGTTGAAAGGGTCTTAGAAAAGTGAGGAAATGTGTTACAACAATTCACAACACCTTAGTAAAACACTGCTATGCTATTGATGAATTGCAAGCTTACAAGGCTGAATCAAGGTGATCAAGACCAAAATCCATTGAAAAAGGCCAAAATGGGTGAAAAAGTGCCAAGGTATACACTTTTTGGTGACACATTTAGCCCCCACTTTAGTGAGAGTATGAACGTTCTTCGGACTCACACTAAAGTAGCTGAATCATGTGTGTCGAGCGATATCTAATGTACTCATGCTAGTAAGGTGAGATGACTCATGATCAAGAGGGATGATCAAGCCCCCAGGATCAAGATCCCATGGAAAACTAAAAATAACTACGAAAGATCACACAAGGAGTGATGTGAAAGGGTGGAGAAAATTTAGATCAAGCTTCGACCGTTTGTCCAGCTAGTTGTGGATCAGATCTAGGTTGTTTGTCTGAAAGGAAGGATGTACTCACTCTGGGCCGACAAGATTTTCGGTTGTTCATCAGGTGAGATACATACACATGGTTGGTATGCACTCACACACAAAAAGGTGGCTATGGGGAAAGTTACGCAGCTAGTTGGGCTTCCCGCTCAACCATATCAAAGTTGTACTCCCTGACAACTTTGCTAAGGTGCCACAAAAGACAGGGGTGTGGTTCATGAGACAAGCAAAGCCTTGGATGCTTAGAACTCATGAACAAGTGCAAGATGGCACCACAGGCATGCAAGTTGTGTTATGCAAGGTGGCCAAGTATGCAAGGTGCAAAATTAAAAATGTGGAAAGGTAAAGTGCAAAAGGGGATGTTCGAAGGAGTCTTGTTTCGTTCATGCAAGGTCTTTAACTTAGGGAACATTGTGTCTAATGTCTCCAAGAGAGGATCGATCAAAGGATAAAATATTCACATCTTAGGGGATGCAGTGTGTTGCATCAGGCCACTAAGAGGAATGTAATATGCTAAGATAAGTCACTTTCATGAAGGACATTACACATAATGCCATCCACCAAGTGAGAGACTCATCGTATGAAGTACCAAGGCTGCACTAGGAACCAAGGAAAATTCAAAAGGAAATGATGCAAATGTATGCCCCCACTTTAAAGGAATTGCTACACACCCCTCTGTGAGAAATTGCTTTAAAGTAGAAGAAGGTATGAGAGGGTAAGTATGTCACATGCTAGCCAACTGAAGACATGTCCACATCCCAAGCTTTCTCTTGTATGTTCATGAGAGGTGATAGTCAAAAGAGGAAATAACAAGTGATATACGAGGGAAAAGGCTACTCAACCCCTTTGCCCCCACTTAGTGCAGGGAAAAGGTGAGCCTGGGATGGATGATGGTATGTTAATCCTCGTGAGGGATGCAAAAAATGCAATAGTGAGTGCGTTATGACCCTACAACTATTACAAGGCAAGGAGCATCAACTATTGTTATTTATGTGGGTAAGGGAACAAGGTTTCGACAAAGGTGGACTTGAGAGGATACACTTTTTCATATAGGTGAGCAATTTCATTGTAACTTGGTTGATGGGGAATGTGGTGCTTAGGTTGGTGGAGGAGGAGGGGATGCTTAGGAGATCCAATAGTAGATGGGGATCTAAGGGACACTTTCATATGCATAACCTCAGTGGGCTTGGGTTGATGTATCTCTAGGAAAGGTAAATTGAGGATCATCTTCTTACCATGACCCAAGGAAGACACATTACTAGGGCATGAAAGGAGAACCATGTTGTTGTTTGCTTCCACCATGATGCCTTCCCAAATAGGAGAGTGTGTAGGATAACTACAAACAAGATGTTCAGGACATTTATTGTTTCGTTCTACACTATTGACTTCATCGCAAATAAGGGAAGGATCTATGGTTGAAGTGTCTTGTTCCATCATAATATCTTCTTCATAAATAGGAGAGATATTAGGAGAGGGGGAAAGTTGATTATTATGATTGTGGATGGTTGCATTATTTTCCTCTAACATTCTCTTGTGTCATATTATCTATCCTAAGAGGAGAGCTATTTGGAAAGTGACAAACAATATGTTTATCACATGGCATGATTAGAGTAGGTAAAGTAGCTTCATCACTCATAGGATAGGCATTAAAAGAAGGATACCTAGGAATTAGAAGGTTATCAATTATTGGAATATTTTGTTCAAATAGACCCTTCCAAATGTGAGGAATATTAGGAAGGAGAGAAATAATGCTATAACTCTCAATCATTGGAGTTCATGATATCAACATAGCCTTAGTTATTAAAGAATTATCACAAATAGGGGAGCTGTTGGGAGAGGATGGAAGACTAGGTAAGGTAGTAACCATGATTTTAGCTTCGTGTGTCGTAAGGTCTTCGCAAGAGGGAGGAGGAAGAGGAAGACAAGCAAGACCATCATGATCATCAATGATTGGGTCTCCTTTCCACAAGATATCTTCATCACCAATGGGAGAGATATCAAGAGAAGAACAATTATGATTATCATGACTATCGATGTTTGCATCCTCTTGTGGAAAAACTTTAGTGGATGAGCAAGGAGAGATGAAGTCATCAAGGGCTTCATCTAACATTTCCAAGTCATTTATACTAAAGGGCTTAAGAAGGGCGTGAGTGGGTGCATGTGATGTTGTTAATGTTTTGTTTTCATTTTCTACAGAATCCGATTGAAATGATTTAGGGACTAATGTAGAGAATGAAAATTGGAAAAGTCTAATTGCCATGAATGTAAACAATGCTTATTTATAATAAGTTGAATGCAATGCAAGCAATGAAAACTTAAAATGTAATGTAAAGACATAGAATGAAATGCAACTTTCTGATTTTAAACAATGTAATTTATTGATTATACTGGAAATAAAATGTGGTGAATGCAAAATGCAAATTAAGCAATCCATGCACCAATTTAAGCTAGATTGAGTAAAATGCATGTAACAAAAAGACAACCCACTGATATAGATGGATAAAGGTAGCAAACAGAAGCCTAAAAAAAAGGTTTTCACCCCTATGAATGACAGTTTCAGAGGCGTAAAGGAACTAGGTCGCCCAGAATGGCGATCTAGTCCTCCTGGTGATTTTTTTGAGATTTCTTTAATTTTGATGTTGTTTGGGTTGTATGATGCGGACCTAAAATGAAAATGCAGAATTTTGATGATTTTGAATGATTTAGTATGCAAAAATGCAATTTTTACTAATGCAAAAATTTTAAACCCTAGAATGCAAATTAAAGAATGCACAATGCAATGTAATGCAAACCTAGGATGACGATGGACTCCAATGCAGCAAAGAGGGGATTCAAAAGTCGGGTTCACCAAAATGTACCACCAAAAACATATACAAACAAGGGAAAGAGGATTCCCCAAATAGGCTCCTAGGGTTTTTCACCCTAGAAGCACTTAGTGTGGGAATAGGCACTCTTTCCACTTTGTTGATATGTTTAAGGGTGATACATTCAAAGGAAGGAATGGGGGTTTGAGTGGGGTTGTGAATGTGTGTATTGTGGCTGAAACTAAAATAAAATGATAGTAAACTAATCTATGAAATGTAAATGAAAGCAATATGTAACTAAATGTAAACTATCTAGATGACCTAAATGTGTGTAAAAATAAAGGAAACTGGAAGTAAGAGAGCTTGTGCACCTAGGTATTGGAAGTTGCAGATGAGGAGTCCTGGAATGTTCCAAAAATTGCCTAAAATCAGCAAAAGGATACTCTCACCAAGTGGGGCGACCTAGTCCTCTTCTCCAAAAAACTTGTCGGAACAAGTTTCTATGAAATGGGTGCCCAAAAATATGAAAATCCCCGAAAAACAAGCTTAGAGGGACTAGGTCACCATTATGGGCGACCTAGTCCTCTTCTAGGTTTTTGGAAACCTGAAAGAGGAAGTTGGAGCTCTCGGTCTGCACTCTGGTTCTCAGCAGGTGTCTAGTTCAGACTCTGCTAAAAACGTGCAGAGAGAGGTCTCCAAGTTGGGACTAGGGCTTTGTTGAATTGGATTCCTTTGAGGAGTTGAGAGCACCTTCCAAGCACCTCAAACCTGCATAGAAAGACCTGTAAACACATGCGAAGACCAGAAATTGTTGGGGTTAGGAAATAGGGGTTTGCCTAAGTCAAACCCCTTTGTACGTGATTAATCCCAAATGAGATGAAAGCAAAGGAATGTAAGATTGAATGATAACACAATAGAAATGCTTACCAAACCTTTGTTGATGGTCTACAACATGCATGAGTAGCTCCAATGGAGGAGGTCTGTAAACCCTAATGCTTGTATGCTTGATGATTGAGTGCAAAGATGAGCTAGAGAGTGAAAATGAACCAAGAGAGTGAAAATGAACCAAGAGAGTGAAAATGAGCTAGAGAGAGACAAAATGGAGGTAGAAACCCTTATTTGTACATGTGAAACCCTAATTTTCTCGAAATGCAACCTAATAGGCTGACCCTAGGGTTCAGGAGGCAAGATTCCCATTGAATCATATTTAAAGTTTATTTTTTATGCTTAAAGGGACTAGGTCGCCCAAAGTGGTGACCTAGTCCTCCTAGGCAAATTTTGATGATTGTTAGGAATTAATTTATGTTTTATAAAGTTAATCAGGTTTTCCTCCTGAAACACACTTAGGTCAAGACTAATGATGCATTAGAAGGACAAATTAGCGTATAAAAAGGGTTGATTTAGGGGTGATAAGCCTAGATAAGTGTGAAAATGCAACACAACACTTTACAACACTCTATCTTAAGGCTTAGGAAGATGTAAGAATGTACTATTTAGGTGAATTATGTTGAAAGGGTCTTAGAAAAGTGAGGAAATGTGTTACAACACTTCACAACACCTTAGTGAAATACTGTTATGCTATCGATGAATTGCAAGCTTACAAGGCTGAATCAAGGTGATCAAAACCAAAATCCACTAAAAAAGGCCAAAATGGGTGAAAAAGTGCCAAGGTATACACTTTTTGGCAACACACTTCATAATCCACAACATTTTAGAGAGCATGCTTAATCAAAACAAAGTGAGTAAGTCATGATAGTGTATAGGAGAGAATTTTGCACCCCTGATGCAAATTCCCCTTTTTACCCTTCTCCAATTTAGAAAACCAAATTCAGAGGCTTAATTCCACATAAGCCCGTTGTTTTCCATCCACTTGGTGCCTGTCTTGAGCATTGGTAGAGACATTTCTATCGGGGACACCTGTGAGGCATGCAAATGTCTGCACGACGTGCTTATGTACCTAGCAGATTCCTACGGCTGGAGTCTGTAGAGGCATTACACTTCCTATTGGATGTCGAATTGTAACACCTCCCTTCGGCTAGCCGACCCGAATATGGCCATTTCTTCATCTCCCTTCTTTATATTGACCATTCCTTCATGTATTTTCAAGAGTCACCATCTGGACACGATCTCTTCACCATTCATTCACTCATCCACAAGCTTTGAGAATTCACTTCAAGCATTGTAGTAGCAATATTTTCACTCCATCACTTCAATAGAGCAAGCGCAGGACAACTCCATTGCAACAGAGGCTTGAGTTCCTCTCATTTTATCCCCCACTAGCCTTGAGCACTTTGGGCGGAGGTGGTAAGCTCCTCACTGATCTTCTCTATTATTTGGTTGAGTTAGCATATTACTGTTTTGTAGTGTTTTGGTGTACTTTTCTTATATTTCCTTCTTTATCGCTTTATTTATATATCGTGGAAAACTTGGCTATCTGTGGAGGTGGAAACACCAAAATGGGGGTCTGACTGAGGCAGACCCCTAAACAGCCCTCCAACATTTTCCCTCTTTTTTGTGTGTAGGTGGAGATATCTTGGAGTGAGCTGGCAAACAAGTTATTGTGCGAGATCATCTTCGTCATTCTTGTGGTAAAATACCTTTGTTTTATCACATTCGTCTTTATGTTTCATATTTCATTGTGTTATTCTGCACCTTTAGGAATTCTTGACTAGGTTGTTAGTCTTTTTCTTAGAGGTCAGACCTTGTCTCCCTGGTTTTCTGGCCGTACGAACGCCAGCGCACCTAAGAGATGCCAATGCATGCGTTGTCATCCTAGAACCACACTTTTTTCCTCTGACAAAGAGCTATTTGAGACACAAAGTTGACCCTAAAAACCAACTCACCTAGTCTCCTTTCAAACCTCAGGTCTGTAGAGTGATTGAAGGGCCCCATAGTCCTCATCATTCTCATCCCTCATCTCCTAACTATCCCTTAAAATAAGGTAAGTTAGGGCAGCCTACTTCTCTCGGCCTTTCGTGACCTGGGGTCTTGTAGTGGTTGGTCCCCCTCTCTTACATTTTTGGTGAACTCGACGTGAACCAACATCTCCTCATTCGTTTGTGTTCTGATCTGTTCCCTTGTACCCTCTTCCCATTGTATCCCTATGTGTTGTGAAGTTTTATGAGCATCACAACCTAGTCTACGACCTCTGGGTATATTGTTAGGAGAAGTTTGAGACACCTTCCAATGGAAAAGATGCAAGTCTCTTCTAGTTTCACTACTGGTCTTTTCTTCGGTTCTATTGTCGACCTTGGTACATAGGAGCAGATGTCATGGGGTGAGTCTAGATTCCTTGATGAAATTGACCGCATCCACACTCCTCCTGTGTCTCTGACATCATCATCCATAGATGAGCGTGAAGCCATCCACATTCCTTCTAAATATGTCGCTAGTCTGAGCAAGGGTTGAGTGCTTTAGAAAATCACTTGGGAAGAAACTTGAAGCTAGTTAGGGCTGCTAAGGTTATCAACGAAATTAAATATATGGTGGGAAAATATTGAACAAGCATGGAACTCCTAGCTAGTCTCATTGGTTTGACTAAAGCATGTACCCCCTTGAATCATAGTCACATGATACGAGGTGGCTTTTTCGAAGAACATGAGAGACAATTGGAAGTGTTGATGCCTCCTACATCTGTGTACATGGATGACATGGTCCCTTCCATCAGTATACCTACTACTTCCAAAAATTATGACTGTCAAAGTAAACAAAACCCCTCTGGGTTTTGACTTTACCCATCCTGTCACCTCCGATGGTGGAGGACTTGGCGAAACGATTGGTGGAGGCTTTGGTGGTGGAAGTTTCAGTGGCGGAGGTGGTTCCGGCAGAGTTCATGGTAATGGCTTTGGAAGTGGCAGTGCCTTTAGTGGAGGTCACGCTAGTGGTGGTGGCATCGGCAATGGCTCTAGCGGTAGTCATGATGGTGGCTCTAGTGGTGGTTCCACTAGTTCTTTATCTTCTAATGACCTAATTTTAAACACCCTTCTTCAGAATATGGGTAAGATGCAGAACTAGTTGGTGACCCTTTCCTAGACTTCTGCCCAACCTATCTTCCAGCCCTTTTTCTGACATAGTCCATTATTGGTAGCAATCTTGAACACTCCTTTCTCGCTAGGGATGAAGATTCCTAAATTCAAGAAGTACAGTGGCAAAGGGGACCCATAGACACATGTGTTCGCCTTTAATGCCTTATACACAGAATTTTTCCATCATGACGCATTGATGGAAAAATTGTTCCCTCGATCCCTCAAGGATACAATGCTCAAGTGGTACTGTTCCTTGCCCGACAATTCCATCTTTACATTCGATCAGCTTGTGAACCAGTTCTTACGACAGTTCCAAGCCAACATTAGACCAAATATGATCTTCTCTGACCTTGTTCGATGTAAACAAGGGGATAATGAGAAGCTTACCGACTTTATAGTGCAATATCAAGCGCTCTTCTCACAAATCTCGTACCTATTACCTGACTCCGATGTGCAAAAGGTGTTCATAGGGAACTTACAAAGGCCTTGGCACTAGAAGTTTGCCCTTATGAAGTACCCTTTTTCGCACATTTGTGTGCAGCCTTACGAGAGTATCAATAGATGGTGGTTCAGTTCGGGGGATCTTCCTTACGCTCCCATCTTGAAGAGAATTCTATTATATCAATCTCCAAAAAAGGAAAATTCGTTGCTAATGTAGTAGCCGATGTGGATAACAATGGCCTCATACGCGACTGAAAGTTCACAAAGTTATCAGAATCTTATTCTTCCATCTTACAAAAGTTGTTGAAGGATAAGATCATTAACTTGCCAAGTCCTAAGCCTGTTAGGGAGCCTTACCCTAACTGGTATGATACAAATACTAATTATCAATAGCATCGAGTTAACAGACACGATACCGAATGTTGCATGCGCCTACGTCATGAGATACAAAATCGCATCGAGGACGGTACTATCCATCTTGATGGAAGCAAACCAAACACAAACAAATCAATGGTGAAAGCTAATAGTGAATTATAGATATATGCAAACCCATTTCCGTCGCATTCTACTAACATGATTATCGATCCCACTGATTCTATTTCTCAACCCGAAGTGTACATTAACATGGTTGTTGTTGCTCCTTCTCCCCATCTTGTGACTGGTTCACCAGATATAACATTCACTTCACAAGATGTTCCAATAAATGAAAAACCCTCTCCGCTTTACATTCTCACTCGCCTCAATGGAAACATTGTGACAGGGGTCTTAGTTGACCCCGCAAGTAGAGTGAATGTCATCACAAAGGAGACTCTATTCTTGAACTCCTTGTAAAGGGAGGAATATGAAAAAACAAAGTCCATCATCCATACACATGATGGTCTTTCTCTAAAACCATATGGATCGATAACTTTGTCAGTCCTGGTTGGACCTAGGAATGTAAACACAGTTTTTGATGTCATTCCCAAGTCGGACCTATTTAGGGTGAAGCTAGGTATACCTTGGCTAGCTTCCATGAATGGGATCGCCTTTATAATTCATAAGTGTCTTAAGTTTTCCCGTGAAGGTTTCATGCACGTGGTGCATGATACTAGATACCAGCCTGTTGTGTACCATGGGGGATACTCATTGGATCACTTTTTGTCCACCCCGGTTGGTCTTGTTCCTCCAAGGACGGATCTACTTTATAAGAACTACAAAAATTATAAGACTGGGGTAAGGGACAGTTGAAACTAACCCTTCTTGTAGTTGAGCATCCAGATGTCTCCTCTTCCTAAAAGGGAAGGGATAAACTTTCTCCTTCTCAAGCTACCTCATCTCCTCCCATCTCTTGGGAGGAGTATTGGATGAGTAAGCCTAGTTTTTACCCATTGATTCTGATGGTGCCTACTTGGCGTAAACCCAAGATAAGGATATCGGATCTCCCTACCGAGTCTCTCGAACCTTGGTATTACTTATATGGTAGAAAGAAAGGCTCGCGAAGAGAATTTTCTCTGTGGCCTCCTACCACTCCTGCCCCTAAAGCAATGAATGGGAAGAGGCCCGTTGCTGAGGTGTTGGAGCCGATTCCCCCTATTGTTTCTAAATGGGTTCCTCCTGCTCCCATCCAGGAGTATGTCCCTCCACTAGAAACAATTGTGGAGGATACTCTCATGGCTAAACAGGAGCCTTTCATTCCTTCACAACCTTCAGCCTCTAGTTTGAAGATTCATAGAAATTGCCTTGCGTGTAAGCGCAAGCACCGGTGAAAGGCTCTTCTAGATGAGCAGGCCGCTTCACAAAAGAAGGAAGAGGATAGGGTCGCTCTTGTATCAGGACCTCCTTGAAATATACTCTCTCAATTTTTTTGACTTTTAAATAAACATTTACAATGTAACCAAGCACTTGTTAAGGTTAGCATAACTAAAAACGTGCATGAAAGAACTCTAACCAAGAATGCGCCCTAAAACCACTTAAGGAGGAGGGGTGGGAATATGGTTAGAGGATCCCTAGGATCTACCGAATCAAAGTTACAAAGATTACAACTGAAAGAGAGAGTCTAGACTCAACACCAAGAATGTGCACTCAAGATCCTTTAACAGGTGAGGTGCTAACATATGGTGGAGTGTTAATTGTTGAATTGAAAGAACATAGGTGGATAACCAGCCATGACAGAATTTCCTTGTTGGGGATACGGATTCGGACTGTCATCAAGATAGGCATCTAAGACAGTAGTGCCTTAGTGATTTCAATTCAAAATCACAACAAAGACACAACCAACTATGCTATAAAGCGGAAACAAGCATAGTTGATCCCCCATTGATCCTCTGAGAGAAGTGAATGCAACAAGAAATAGATTCAACATAAACAAATACCATAAAAGACTAAAAGAAGACACAAAGATATACATGGGCAAAACCCTTTCAGGTAAAAACCCCACACTCCGAAAGTTTGAGCCATTGTATTATTCAGCAACAAAAAACCAGTTACAATACAATATCAGGCTCAAAGCCAATACAGGAGTTACATCTTGTTCTACTGGAGAAATAATAGGTAACCGCAAGATTCCTTTCAGCTCCTCAGATGACTGTCATAGCTAGCCTCATGGCCAGCCCAGTCATTTGGCCTCCAATGATTCCCATGCCCAGATCCGAGAGATAGAGTGTTCACAGTTACAATGCCTAAGCAAACTACTCGAACACCCTCTCCATCTCTCTACAAATCTCTTCACACCTTCGGCTCTCTAACCTGCAAGTCCAAATTTTGAAATCTCACATCATGCATCATGTATTATGCTTGCAGCCCCATGCTCACGCATTCACATGCCCACGCATTCTGCTCATAGCCTCATGGTCACCCATTCAGCTTGCACATCTCGCACTTGCTCTGCAATTCACGACTCTTTCAGACTTGTCTAACTTCTGAGAAATAACACATCTCTCATCCATATGTAACCAACTCAGAAGAGTCCTACACAACATTGAATTCCATCCTCAAATCACGCATCTGGTCGAATCTGACAGATCTCCTGCAACAAGTCGTCATTGCAATCAATGCCATCACCAAAACAATTGAGCTCGCCACCCTTTGTTGACAAATGCAACTACCACAATAACTATCTTGGTATCCGTCCAATCACTATTCAACCAAGTGCCACGCGTCCAAGACCCATCAGTAATCGCAACTGACAGAGCAACCAAAACGGTCAAACAGACATCGGGCGCGACCAAGACTTCAAGTCATTTCTAACATTGCCGGAGCCGGAGTCAGAACAGGAGTCGAAATGGGACTCCACCTAAAATACATATTGCCGGAGTCAGAGTCAGAGTCGGAGTCGGAACTGGAGTCGAAACAAGACTCCACCGAAATTACAGGTTCAGGAACCAATTCGGTTCCGCGTCAACCCACGGCAAAGGGGAACTCATCGGAAATAGTTCTGACCGGGGTAAGTCAACCCGGGGTCAAACCAAGACGGGAACACAAAAGACCGAAGTCAGAGTCGAGGACAGAACAGGAACAAAAATAGGACTTTACCAAAAGTCCAAGATTAGGAACCAATATGGTTCCGGTTCCGCCTCCGCCAACTGCAAGAAACAACAATCCAGAACCAAGACAAGGTGGAGGAAAACACCCTGAGGAGAATCCAAACATCCAGAAGAACCAAATCACAAAATTAGGAGTCAGACCTGGAGTCGAAACAAAAACCAAAACAAGAACATGGCAAACGAACATTGCCAAATTCCAAAACTGGTTCTGCCTCCGCCAAACCCAAGTGAAGAGAAACAGACTGCCGGAGTCGGAGCCAGACCCAGAGACAAACCCAGAACATGACAAAAGGAACAATGCCAAGTTCCAATCCGGTTCCGCCTCCGCTAGAACAAAACTCGAAGATCCTAGAAAGCGGGGAGCGGAGCTGGAGACGGAACGGGAACAAACTTGGAACAAGGCAAACGGAACAATGCCAAGTTCCATCCCGATTCCGCCTCCGCTAGAACAAAAGACTTTGCCAAGTAAAACAAGAGAATTCGCTTGAGTCTTCAAAGGGGGTCAAACAAAAAGTTGAGGCAGAATTCCCAACATTCCTCACTACCACCAAACAGTGGGGGGGGGGAAGATTACAATTTAAACACTTCGTCTGCTGCAGCAGGCATCCACTCAAGAGTGGGAATTCTCCACTTTACAGTGGGTAAGATGAGAGATACAAGTTTATTCTCCACACTAGCGGTAAACCATCCAGGGGTACTTAATGTTAGCTTAGAAATTACAAGTAAATGCAGCAATAACATATGGTTGGATTAGTACTACTAATTCACAACCTTACAATCCAATAATCTGTAATTTGTGAGTATTACAATGATAGAAAAAGCCACAATGTGAAGAATGATTATCTCAATCTAGAAAGCTCATAAACATTGAAAAGGAAGCTAAAATCTGATCTCTTTGAAGTCTGATAATTAAAATCAGCAAACTGAAACTGTAAATCAGCAACCTGTGAATCAATGAAATGCTTATATCTTAATCAATTTACCTCCGAATTTCATGAAACCAAGTGCAATGAACCTTTGGAGGATAGGTGCCCATGCCATGATGAAGAAACAACTCCAAGCATTTATTTATTGGCACAATTCCCAATACAAACAAGAAGGTACGGCCCTAGCAAGGGTGATTTTGCTAGTAAAAAACATACACTTTGAAATTAAATCTGGAATTTGCTAAGAAGGGTCGCCATGACCTTAGCAATGATATTATTGAATGCCCATAATGAGGAATAAATGATATAACAAGCTGTTAACAAATTCAACTTTCAACTGTGTAAATATTAGCAACTTTAAATCTGGAAAACACACCACAATTCTCCAATTTGAAGCTCAATATGTACTTCTGAATGAAGCACACTCTCAATCCATCACCTAGGGAACCATAGTTTCAGGTCCGAAGAGTGGAATAGAATTTGCTAAGCTCTCCCTTAGTCGTATTTTGGATTTCAAACCAGCAGCATAACTTTGCTTTCCAAAACATAACATAATCAACCCTCTACAATGCAGCAATATATAAGTTTCAATGGCAAATGAAACACTTCGAATTCCAAGAAGTTGAATCACTTCAACTTCCCAAGGGACGCCCTTCAACCATTCACTTTATTGTGAAATAATAAAACATTATTTCCCTTCCCTTTAGGCGTCCATTTATATTTTCAACAATAAAGCATTTTAATAAATCATTAAATGCTCAACATGACCCCTTAATGTCCCCTCTTTAAAACAACATGAAGTTATCACTCCTAGGCATGGGGTACAACTTAAAAACATGAAATTAACTAAGTATAACACTTAGTCCAAGGAGATAATCAAAACCAATGCCAATACTGAAACTGAAGGATTACCACAAATAGCATGATGACCTGAGCTGAACTGCAGATGATGATACTGTCAAAATTAGACTTACTAAAAATAGCCACTGCCAAAAATAGTAAATTCACTTCAACTCAACAAAAAGCCAAACTGATCGGCCACACTGAACTGCAAAATATTGAGTTGTTGCTAGAGTGATACTGCTATAAATATACTTACCAAGAATAGCATATTGCTATAAATAGTAAGTTTGCCAAAACCACATCTGTATGCCAATTGAGTAGTAACATGACTTACTATAAATAATATGTGTTCCCATCCTTTTTAGCCTATGAGTTTCTGAAAATAGGCTAAATCCAATTGTAGAGCCTAGGGCTAAATCGGGGACATTACACTCTTGTTGCATCCTCCTCTCTCCTCCCCTTTGTTTCCATCTAAACTAGTTTCATATCACTTCCAACTTCCGTTGTGAGTGCAGACACACCTGGAATGGTGCAGGTGTTCATCGCTCCTTCAGTGGAGCCACCTTTGCTGACATCCATTCCAGGTATCTTTCCTTTCCTGAAGCCCGTAGATATGATTAACACTTTAGTTGTATCTACTATAGTTCTTTCCTCCTCTTCCCCTCTCTACTCTTCTTGCTTCGTCTGTGGGGAGTTTTCCTCCTCCGACAAAGAAGAAGATAGAAAGTGGTCCCTCCAACAATGGAGAACATAAGAGGATCCCACCTTCCCCGAAAGGTGGTCCCACACTGACTTGTTTCGTCCTAGTAGCAAAACTAGTCCCGACCTCTCCTGAGTTCATCACCACTCTCGAATCACTCGGCAAGCCTACAGGTGAACCTCGAGCAAAGTCTCCTTCGTCCATCGAAGTGAACCATGGAACTCCCATTAAGTGCATGTTTAACTTGGTAGATGAAGTTTTGAACTTGTCAGTGATCTTCATGAAATCATTGACCTTAGACCCACAAGAGTTAAGCGACGAAGACCTTAGGTCCTTCTTCCTTACCCCTTGTTGTGGGAGGGTAGGAAGCTCCTCCCCTTAACATAAAACCACTGCAATATCATCCTCCTCCTTACAATGATCTAGAGTAGGAAGGTGATGACCTCTTGGTTGATCAGTGTTAGGGGGAGAACCCTTCTTGATCTTTAGATTAGTTGTGTGTGTGTTGCGGTGTTTTCCCTGTAATCGTGCTATGTGTACCTGGATGACCCTCTTCACCCCTATTGGTGCTTGGATACAGGCGTGTTGTTTGTGTTGTAAACCTTCCTCTATTTGTATCATCATTCTTCCATGCTTGTGATTGACTTTCAGCAAATTGGGGAAGATGTAAAGCGTCAAAAGAATTTAGGATTCCTTCCATGTTGACCTAATTTTTTATTTTTACGTTGTCTTCTCGTGCATTACTCACATGGCCTAGTATAGTAGGGGTTGATGACAGTTAATTTATATACTATTACATACTTATATATATTTATGAGCAATTCTGACCTCAAAATATCAGGCTATCCCTATGCCCTTTGTTCGTGTTCTCTTTCCTTTTGTTTCCTCTTTATCTTTCTCTCTTCTTTGCTGGAGTTGTCCCTCTTATGTGTGAAAACACCACTTCTACATTACTTAGTCTTTAGCAAATGCATTCATTACCAAATGAATCTTTTTCTCAAGACCCTTCACATACTTCTTTATTATAATTGCATTCTCAACTTGAAACCCTAATGGGACATGTTTCCTGCATCATGGGTTCGCAAAGAAAGGACTTGAGAACCTTCCTCCAAAGCGAGAACAACTTTGATCTTCCCCTTGTGTGGGAGCATATCCTTCCTTTTGAATTCCTTGATGAAGTGAACATCTTTCTGAAGGATTCCTTGATGATGAATCGATTCTAGAAAGAAGACATAAGCTTTCGAACAAGTGCGTCCCTTGAGTGGAACCTTTCCTTTCACATCGAGTTCCCAAGGTACCCCTTCCAAAATCCTTTACATCTTGGTGTCTAGCTCGGGGGTAGCCCAACTAGACCTACTTCGTATCCTTACGTCTAGCTTGGGGGTTGCTTGACTAGACTTTACTCTTCAAATAGCGCGTCCCTTGAGTGGACCCCTCTTCCTTTTGAAGGGTTCCCAAGGGACCCCTTTGAAATTATTTCACTTTGGCGATGGTCTATGTGATTGTTTGTTCACTAGTTGCACGGTCGCTTATTAATGTGTTCTATCTGTAGGTAAACATGTTACCATTTTTTATTCTGCGGAGTCCCCTCTTCTCGGTCTCCCTCATGTGAGATTTCTTGGGGGATACCTCTCCTTGCAAGTCTATGGGCCTATAAGGTGCTCTTTCTAGTTTACTTCATGTGAGAGTTCTTGGAGGATACCTCCCTTGCAGGTCTGCAAGCCTGTAAGGTGCTTTCATTCTTCAGCTTTATAGTTTTGCGGAGCTATGAAGTCCTTTTGTTGTCCTACACTCTCGGGTTCTCCAAACCGTGATCTGCTTCCTTGATGGTTCAGGTATACATCTCTAACCCTATGTCTTCTTTGATCTACTTTACTGAAGCACTCACCAATGTTTGTGCTCGCTAAAGTGGGGGAAAAATGTATAGGAGCGAATTTGCACCACTAATGCAAATTCCCCTTTTTACCCTTCTCCACTTTAGAAAACCAAATTCGAAGGCTTAATTCCACATAATCCCACTATTTTCCATCCACTTGGCACCTGTCTTGAGTGTCGGTAGAGGCATTTCTATCAGAGATGCCCACACGGCATGCAAACATCCCTAGCAAATTCCTACAACTAGAGTCTGCAGAGGCATTACACTTCCTATTGGAAGTCAAATTGTAACACCTCCCTTCAGTTGGATGACCCGAATATGGTCGTTTCTTCATCTCCCTTCTTCATATTGACCATTCCTTCATCCATTTTCAAGCTTCACCATCTGGACACGATCTCTTCACCATTCATTCACTCATCCACAAGCTTTGAGCATTCACTTCAAGCATTGCAACAACAATATTTTCACTCCATCACTTCAATAGAGCAAGTGCAGGACAACTCCATTGCAACAAAGGCTTGAGTTCCTCTCATTTTCTCCCCCACTAGCCTTGAGTGCTTTGGGCAAAGGTGGTAAGCTCCTCACTCATCTTCTCTATTATTTGGTTGAGTTAGCACATTACTGTTTTGTAGTGTTTTGGTGTACTTTGCTTGTATTTCATTCTTTATCGCTTTATTTCTATATCATGGAAAACTTGGCTATTCGTGGAGGTGGAAACACCAAAACGGGGGTTTGACTGAGGTAGACCCCTAATCAGCCCCTCAATATTTTCCCTCTTTTTTGTGTGTAGGTGGAGATATCTTGGAGTGAGCTGATGAACAAGTTATTGTGCGAGATCATCTTCATCATTCTTGCATTTATATACTTGTTTTATCACATTCGTCTTTATATTTCATATTTCATAGTGTTATTTTGCACCTTTAGGAATTCTTGACTAGGTTGTTAGTCTTTTTCTTAGAGGTTATACCTTGTCTCCCTGGTTTTCTAGCCGTACGGATGCTAGCGCACCTGAGAGACGCCAGTGTGCCACACCGTCCTCCCAAAACCATGCTTTTTTCCTCTGACAAAGAGCTATTTGAGACATAGAGTTGACCCTAAAAACTAACTTGCCTAGTCTCCTTTCAAACCACAAATCTACAAAGTGATCGAAGGGCCCCACAATCCTCATCATTCTCATTCCTCATCTCCTAACTATCCCTTAAATTGAGGTAAGTTAGGGCAGCCTACTACTCTCAGCCTTTCATGACCTAGGGCCTTGCAGTGGTTGGTCCCCCTCTCTTATAGATAGATACAATAAAATTTTATGAAAAAATATTATAGTAGGGTAATATTTGAGTCACAAGCTAAGATGAATCAACACATTTTCTCATGTCTAATGGATTAAGTAACATTCATCATTATATTAGAGTTCATCAATCAAATATATCACATGATTTATATACAAAATATAAATAATTTGGTTGGGACATAAGTCTTTACCCAACATTCCACCTTGTAATGCCTCAATTTTCCACTTAATGATTTCAGAAAAAATTTGTAATGTAATATACATAAAATAAGAATGAAAAACATAAATTTTAATTAATGGGGAAACTGAATAAGAATGCCACTATACTCATATCCCCTACAAAACACTTTATATTCTTCTAATGAATAGCGATAGGGAACTCTATCCTAAACCATTCCTATGCATAACTCCTTTTTCTATGGAAAAATCTAAATTAAGAAAAAGGAGAATTCACTAATGCCTCCATGGAAACAATTAACAAAAATAATTCATTAGGACTATCATAATTTCATTAGGATAAACATAAATTGAGATGTGATGGTCATAGGTTCATTAGGAAAATCATAAGTTCATTAGGACTCTCATAAATTTATTAGGGCAGTCATATGTTCATTAGTATGGTCATAACTTCATTAGAATGATCATATGTTCATTAGGACAGTCATAACTTCATTAGGACAATCATAACTTCATTAGGACAATCATAACTTGAGATGTGATAGTCATAAGTTCATTAGGAAAGTCATAACTTCATTAGGACTGTCATAACTTCATTAGGATTGTCATAAATTCATTAGGATAGTCATAACTTGATATGTGATTATCATAGGTTCATTACGAAAGTCATACTTCATTAGGACTATCATAACTTCATTAGGATAGTCATACTTCATTAGGACAATCATACTTCATTAGGACAGTCATACTTCATTATATGGAGGAGTCTTTTCTCTTATAGTAAGGTTTTGAAGAGACCGCCATTGGAAAATTCTCAAGTCTAAATTCTATTTTAGAGTGACATAAACCCCATCAAGGCACTTTTAAATAGTCTCAAGTCTAAATTCCATTTCAAAGTGACATAAAATTATAAAAATAAAAAACATAGAAAAAACTAAAAAATTGTAATCTAAACCTTTATCCTACAATACTACGTATTTATCACACAATCTTAAATGAATCTTTTTGATGAAGTGTAAATGGATTATAACAAGTTTTTTGTGTTGGCACTTCTTTAAATTGTAAGAAATATGGAGAGTACACCTAGTTTTCACATTAAAGAGTAGTTGATTTCTCATATGGTTATTGTTAACATCAATCAAAATAGGGTGTACCTAAGCTTCTTTACTTGCAAAACCTACTCCACTATATTTTTCTTTAGTTTAATTTAGGGAAATTTAATGTTTCTTATTATATTGAATAAATGATTGAATCAAATCAATTGGAACAAGTAGTAAGAAGTATACATGATATGACCAACATAATTTTCCTAGTCTAAGTTTATATAACCCAATACTTATGTTGATACCTTTGAAGCATACTTAGTGACATACAAAAATCTAATGTTGATCCCTTGGACTGTTTCCTCATGACTATCATTGAGTACTCTTATGTAGAATGTAAGACCTTGTCCTCAGTTATTTGACTCAAGAAAATTGTCCTTTAATTGTCTCCTCAATGCATTATGATTGTCATATCTACCCTATGTTCTTTTTACTCAAATGTCATCAAAGTTTAAAGTAAGGTTTTGAAGAGACCATCATTGACAAAACAAGATTATCATGATATGTATGCTCTAAAACTATTGAAACACTATCACATGTCATTATTTCTTCTTCTTTTAATATCTACACCTACCTTACAGATATTTTCATTGTTCTCTATTTATATTTGTTAGTACCATCTATTTTATAAGATTTTTACTCATACTAACTATCACAAGATACTATAAGCTTTCCTTTACAATGCTTTTCTTTTAGTTGTCATAGAGTACTTTGAATTTTTTGTGTCATGGGGCCAAACCGACAGTACCAACATGTCCAGATGGGCAGGTTTATGCTAGCCAAGGTCCTATTTTGCACCCTATCTTGCTCGATCATTCTAGACTATATTGTGTCAAAGCTTTCTCTTAAGAGACCTAAGTGCCAAAAGATGCCAAACTTTTATAGTTTATTTCTTGAAAACCATGGCACCTAAAAAATGTTTCATTTAAGATACAAGGTCATGTAGGGTTCCTCCAAAATAACCTCTCTTAGTTTTTGATATATCCAATCCACTTGATCATGGCAACAAATTTTAAAATGTTGCAAAAAAACATCAATTATGTTTAGTAAAAACTTTTTTAAGAGTCATACTTTTCATTTCGTGCATCTTGGGGCCAAACTGACAGTGCCAAAACATTTGAATGCTAGGTTTATGCTAATCAATTTCCTATTTCCCACCCCAACTTGCAAAATCAATTCAAACTACATTATGTCAACACTTTCTCTTAAGAGACCTAAGTGCCAAAAAGTTCCAAACTTTGATGAGTTGTTTCTCAATTATCATGGCACCTAAAAATATTTTATCTAAAGGTACAAGGTCATATACAATCCCTTCACAATAACCTCTTTTAGTTTTTGAAATCTCCAATTCACTTGACTATGGCGATAATTTTTCAAATGTTGCAAAAATAATCAATTATGATTAGTAAAAACTTGTCAAGAGACATTTTGCATTTCATGCATCATGGGGCCAAACCGATAGTTCCAACATGTTTGGATGTACAGGTTTATGGTAGGAAAGGTCTTATTTCACACCCCAACTTGCTTGATCATTCCAAACTACATTATGTTGATGCTTTCTCTTAAGAGCCCTAAGTGCCAAAAAGTGTCAAACATTGACGAGTTGTTTCTCAAAAATGTGGAACCTACAAAAATTTTGTTTGAAGGTACAAGGTCACATAGTGTCACAATAAATTCTCTGATTTAAAAAAAATATCCAATCCACTTGACCATGGAAACAATTTTTTAAATGTTACAAAAAGTGTCAATTGTGTTTAGTAAAAACTTGTCAAGAGGCATACTTTGTATTTTGTGTGTTGTGGGGCCAAATTGATAGTGTTGACATGTCTGGGTAGGCGGGTTTATTCTAGGCAAGGTCCTATTTTGCACCCTAGCTTACTCAATTGTTCCAAACTACAATGTGTCAATGCTTTCCCTTAGGAGCCCTAACGGCCAAAAAGTTCCAAACTTTGATGGGTTGTTTCTTGAAAACTGTGGCACCTAAAAACATTTTTTCTAAAGGTACAGGGTCACATAGGGTCCTTCCATATAACCTCTCTCAATTTTTTTAAAACTCTAATCCATTTGGTTGTGGTAACAAGTTTTAAGACGTTGCAAAAAGTGTCAAATGTATTGACGAGAAAGTTACAAGGTAGCATAATTTTTGTTTTGTGCATCGTGGACCCAAACCAATAGTGCAAACACATCTGAGTGGGTGGATTTATACTAGGAAAGGTCCTATTTCACACCCCAACTTTCCTGATCATTCCAAATTACATTATGATGACGCTTTTTCCTAAGAGCCCTAAGTGCCAAAAAGTGACAAACTTTGACAAGATGTTTCTTGAAAACCGTGACACCTAAAAACATTTTGTTTGAAGGTACAAGATCAATAGGGTCCCTCCATAATAACCTCTCAATTTTTTTAACTCCAATCCATTTGGTCATGACGAAAATTTTTCAGATGCAAAAACTATCAAATGCATTGAAGAGAAAGTTGCAAGGTAGCATAATTTTTGTTTTGTGCATTGTGAGGCCAAAATAAAAATATCGACACATTCGTGTGGGTGGGTTTATACTAGGCAATTTCTTATTTCATACCCCAATTTTATGAACCATTTCATACTACATTGTGCCGACACTTTCTCTTAAGAGCCCCGAGTGCTAAAAATGTCAAACTTTGAAAAGTTGTTTCTCAAAAATTGCGGCACCTAAAAAATTTCATTCTTAAGGCACATGGTCATGTAGGGTACCTCTACAATAACCTCTCTCAAATTTTTAAAACTCCAATCCATTTGACTGTGGCGACAAGTTTTCAAATGTTGCAAAAAGCATCAATTATGTTCAATAAAAATTTATCGAGAGCCATTTTTTACATTCTTCATCTCATGGGACTAAATTGACAATGCCAACACGTTGGGGTGGGTGGACTACCATTATAAGAGGTCCCATTTTCACACCCAAGAATATTTATTCTTTTGAGCTAAATTAGACCAACAAAATTTCTCACTTGAAACATTGCTATCTTGAATTACTAACCATTGAAGGTCCACGTGCATGAGTTAAAGAGGGAGTTTATTTTTTAGGAGATTTTGAGTTAAAAAAGAATTGGTCCACTTTAGGATTTTTAGTCACTGTGGGTCTCTTTGCATGGTATTTTGCAGTCCTTCATGGTGGCTAGGGTTATCTTCAAACTTTGATGGGAGGCATATAAGAGGTTTATGCTCATTCTAACACCTCTGAATTTGGTTTATATCTTGAAAAGTGTATTATGATGTCCATATTCACTAATTTTCTAGTTTTATTGCCTTACAAATGTTTTTGTGAGATATTTTCATGTGCAAATGCACCTTCAATGAGAGAAAGGATGTGTCAAAAAGGTTGTTTGGTCCTCATAGATCATTTTCCTTCAACCATGCAAGTGCATACAGTCCTCTAAAAATGGTAATGGGAACTAAATAAATGTGATAGTTTCAAAATAAAAGAAGGGGACAAATTTTGCTAAACATGAATATGACAAAGTCCTTAAAAGAGAAGTCATGAGTGTCCAAATCAAGGATAGTTAAGTAACATCTAAACAAAGGAATTCATGTAAGAGAGTGGCATCCCCTATAAGCAAGTAGTCTATACTTTATTTGCCACCAAGGACACTAGAATGTATATGGAATTGTAGCAGGTATAAGATAATTATATGAACGCCTATAGTCCAAGAAGCAAAAATAAATTATTCATATGATATTGGGATAATTTTACACAACACAATGAATGAAATGATGTAGAAGATGATAAATTTTGTCGCTCACAAACAATGCATAACTCAGGATAGTGGCATTAGGATGGTATGGAAACTACATCTTTAATTCAGCCCCAAAATTGAGAGCATCATTCCAAGAATTCATTTAAATCAACTGAGATTGCGGGGAAATAAAAGACTACAGTCCAAATGGTAGCAGTCTAAGAAGAAGTAAATATCCTAAGGGTGAAGCCACAAATATATTGAATATAACACTTGGCATAAAGTATTGAAGTAGGCTTGAGGAATGGTAGCTTTTTGTGATGATATCCATGGTGATGATAACCCTAAGTTTTTTGCATGAGTAAGACACAATCATGAGTTGTAGGCCTTATGAAAAAATCCAAGCAACACTATCATGGATAGTAATGATCCTATCATTAAACATAAGAGGACACTCAACATAGAGGCTAGATAATGATGTGTGTGTGACAAAATTTTAGATGGCAATGAGTCCTTGGCAAATGATAGTGACAAAGTTAAAAATAGATAGTTGAATTCACAAAAGGTAGGGCGTAGTTGTTATGTTATCAAAGGGTAGATCTAAAGCTATCAAAGATAGTAGTTTCATGTGAGAGATTAATATGGGTATAAGATGACTCCAAATACATATATGACAACCTTATTAGATATAGTGAATAGAAAATTTCTTAAAAAGGTATGACAGTCCTTCAAGACATGAGGGACATGGTCATAACAAAAGATCACAAGTTTATTGCACAATTATTGGACAATTATTGGAATAAATGAAGGACATATGACTATAGAAGATACAATGTTGAAGACAGTGATAATGGTCTTCAGAGTTACCTTAGCATTCAAGAAGGTGATAACCATGGAGACATGAGGTAGCATCTGAAGACCTTTTAAAAGTCCAGTGAAAGGATGATAGTTCAAGTGGGAAATGACATTAGAAAATCCTCAAACAAGAAGAGGACGGTGACATGAAGAATAATAGGATAGTCACCTGAGATCTTGGCGATCCCATGAACTAGAGGACAGTGCTACAAGGCCATAGTACAATCTTATTTTCAAAAGGAAAGGTTCTCATGAAGAATGGATAAAAGACAACCTTATATAATGTCTTCATTACAAAGCATCAAGTTCAAAAGGATAGTCTAAAGGTTGTAGTGACACAAAGCATGACACAAATCATGAACTGTTATGGTGACCTTCTACAAGGACAATATATAGTCAAGGAGTAAAAAAGCTTGAGAAAATCTTGTGGTACTTCAATGGGCTCAAAAGAATAAAAGGGTAGATTTCACTTGCAAAGGGTTGTATAGAAGATGAGTGACAAGGACCAAACAATAAGATATTGGCTTATTATTTTGTCAATCAAGGGTAGCCAAGGTGCTTATGGAGGGTATTGTGAAGCCATGAGCTAAAGGACAATGGATAGTCTTCAAGACCATTTTTTAAAATAAAACTTTAGGGGTAAACATTTATTAGAAATTCAAGAAGTACATAAAAAACTAGGAAACAACCAAGGTCCACCAAGGGAGCCCCAAAAAGAGTCCATTACAAATTCCTATCTTCCAAGATCACCTTTTCCAAGTTCACCCATAATCCAGGGGCAAAAGGCCACAATCCCTAACATCCCATCCATCCTCAATCTCTGAAGCCTGCTTGGCCAAGTAATTTATCGCTCTATTCCACTCTTAAGGAATATGACAAAAAGGGACCATCTCCAAAGAGCTACATAAGCTCGAAACCTACCTAACCACCATAGTCAGTTTCCAATTAGCTCCTTCCAGCCTCTTCTCATTTAACATATCCACAACAATCTATTCATTAGATTCACAAATAATCTGCCTCCAACCAAGGGAGAACCCTCTTTCCACTGCATGAAAAATAGAAAGGGCCTCCATAATATTATTGGTTAGTTTCCCCTTATACAAAAAAAATATAAAAATTCTACCACCTCCATAATCTCTGCCAATTCCACCAATCCTCGCATGCCCAGGGTCACCCCTAGAGGAACCATCAATATTCACCTTCAGGAAACCACTAGGCGGGGGAGTCCACTTACCCTCCTGCATTTTTTTTTGATTGGTATGGTGAGGCTTGCTACCAAAATGGGAACCCATCCCACCAAACTCCAACTTCAAGTTCCTTATGATATCAATATCACTATGAATCACAATCTCGAACATGTCACATTTTGCAAAAATGGTCTCCTGAAGCCTACTAAGAATCTTTTTCCATAACTAAACTTCCACCATTTGCACACCCTAAAAAATCCTCTAAGTCCTTTCCAGACACCAATTCCAAATAATCAAAGTGGGGCCAATAGTCCAAGCAATCTTAAGGAAAGAGATCTAAGTAGGAGAACAACCCATACTATCCTAGAGCTCCACCAAATAAGTGGGATGAATGCAAGCATGTTTCCAAGCCCCCCACCAGAAATGCCAAATCCTCTAAGAAAAAGGGCATTGGAAGAACAAGTGAGGGGAATCCTCTTCAAAAATCCTATAAAGGACACAGATAGAAGGGCCTTGAAAACCTCTCTTCCGCAAATTATCCTAGGTGAGGCAATGATTTTGGACCACCATTCATAAGAAGAAATTACATTTGGGCTAACAAAATTTTCTCCAAACCTGCTTCCACCAAGTCACACCAACTCTCCCATAAACTTGTCTATCTAGCTCCAAATAGCCCGAGGCAACATAAAATTTTCTCTTTGGATCCGAACCCCAAGCCAAGATATCCCTCCCCAAAATGGAATTACAAAGCCTACTAGCCAAAATCCTAGCAAGCTCCTGATGAGCCTCCTGAAAATCACTCAGCGACCGATCCTATGGATCCTTCCAATGCCTCACCTCCATCTGCCCCAGAGCATGAACCATTCTAAAATCCTCCACCTTACTCCAACCAGCAGCAAGAAAAATGTCACAAAGGGGTTGTAAATTAAGGGACCCATCCAAGATAGGGCATGCCCACTACATGAATCATGCCAGAAAAAGGGCATCAGACCCTCTATTAAAAATCCAAAAAAGGCCCCTCTTGATGAGTTGAGTCCCTCTTTTGAGGGTATCCCAAATCATAGACCCCTTCCCTTAAAGGCAATACCGAGGGACTTCAATAGAGCTCACCCTCAGAAGATACTTAAGAGTGAGAATTCTAGCCAAATCTCGATCCTGACAAATGCACCAACACCAGTATAACTTGGCAGCCAAGACCTGACCACTCAAACCTGTAAGCTTGAGCCCAAGGCCACCCTCTTGTTTTGGCCTGCACATAGAGTCCTAGTTCACGAGGCTCCATTTTGAAGAAGACAAATTACCAAACCAAATAAATTGATGAGACAGAGCATAAAATTCCTTGACAAAGCATGAGGGAGCTACTTGCACAAAACAATTATAAATAGGAAGAGCCTAGAAAACCAACTTCAAGAGAGTCACACGTTCTACTATTGAGAGCCACTGACAAGTCTAATGGCTAACCATCCCTCAAAACTTATCCAAGGCCACCTACCAAAGATCCTAAGGATGAGGCCCCACCAAAATGGGAATCCCAAGATAAGACAGTGGGAGAGAGCCTATCTGAAACTGAAGAATCCGAGCAATCCTATTTTGAATAAGATGAGGAGTATTGAAGAAGAATATTGAAGACTTGTTCTCATTTATCATCTAACTAGAGGTAGCCAAGTAGATATCCAAAGTCTGCCTCAAATTAACATCTTCTTGAATCCTATCCATACCCAGCAAAGCGGTATCATCAAAAAATTGCAAGAGAGAGTGAGGAGGCTCTACCACCCCAACACCAACTTTGGAGCAATCCTTGATTAACTCGAGACTTGATAAACCTTCCTAGGACTTCAACCATAATAATGAATAGGTAAGGAGAAAGAGGATCCCCTTGGAAAAGACCCTTGGAAGCACCAAAAAAAGCTAATGACTCACCATTAATAAGCACTCAAAAGGAGGAAGAGGTAACACAACTCATGAACCAATCAATCCACGCTCTACAAAACCCAAAATCTTGGAGAATTTTCTACAAAAAGGCCCATATAACCCTATCATAAGCCTTATCCATATCAAGTTTGATAAACATAGCTTTCTCCTTGGAGGTTGTCATAGAGTGAATAACCTCAGTAGCAATCACAACCCCATCCAAAATTTGTCTTCCTGCAATAAAGCCACCTTGTTCTTTAGAAATCAAGGAGTGGAACCAAGGCTTTAATCTATCAGCAATAAATCTAGTAATAATCTTGCAAACCACATTACAAATAGCAATAGGTCTGAAGTGATCCAGGAAGTTAGCTCCATCCTTCTTAGGAATAAGAGCCAAAAAGGTGGAATTCAAGGCATGCAACATTTTCTTGGTGCTATACGACTCCTAAACCACCTCTAGAAGATCTAAATTAATAATTCCCAAAACTCTTGAAAAAATTCAATAGGAAAGCCATTTGGACCCAAGGATTTCCCTTTTTCATTTAAAACACCACCTTTTCCAATTCAAATAGTGAAATAGGGCGCATGAGGTCTTCATTCATCTCATTAGAAACTAAGGGGGGATATAATCTAGGATACGATTCTCCTCTCCACCAATAGAGATAACATCCTCAATAAACAACTCAAAAATAAAACAAGAGGCCTCCCTAGAAATATCCCCCCTAGATGCAAGCAACACACTTGATAGAGACACCAAGAAGGGAATGATACTCCCAATCCTTCTAGCCTTAATAGAGTTAAGGAAAAAATTAGTATTATGATCTCCTTCCTGAAGCCAATCTACACGAGACTTTTGCTTCCAGAAAATCTCCTCTTGCAACTCCCACTCTTCGAGCTCCTTGACCGTAGAAGCCTCCTTCTTAAGCAAATCATTAGTAAGACCATGGTCTTGTATTTGGAAAGTAATAGTGTCAAGCCCATCTTGAGCTAACAATTTATTAAAATGAAGGTTTTCAAAGCATTGCCTATTCCACCTCTTGAGTCTATGCTTGAAATACAGTAATATTTTGGCAAAGGAATACATAGCCCTGCCATGATCAAGCTTCTATTGAAGCCACCAACCACTCATAAGATTATAAAGATATGGGTCTCACAATCACATTAGTTAGAACTTAAAGGATAGGTTCCTAGAAGCTCTAAAGGAAATAATAAAGAGCTTAATCAGATAGTGATTAGACCCTTTCCAATCCAAAATCTTAGAACCAGTGGTCCACCTTTCACCAACCCAAAATCAAGAAACAAGAAATCTATCTAGCCTCTCAGAGATAGAATTATCACCACACCTCCTATTATTCCAAGTAAAAATCCCATTACTCGGCTTCACATCAATTAAATTTAAAAAATCTATATTATCTCTGAAGAGGTTAGCATAAGAATCAAGCCTGGCATTCCCACAAAGTTTTTCCTCAAGGCAAACAATCACATTTAAATCCCCAACAAAAACCGATGGGAGCAAGGGAACCAAAGACCAAATGTATATGATATGAGCCCATAATTGAGCTTTACTAATAAGGTCAGGAGAAGCATAAACACTGGTGAAAAAATAAATTTCACTAGAATCTAGACTAGAGGCAATCATGGACATAGAAGATCGACACGAAACCCACCAGAGAGGCACAATTTTCCTCAAATCCCACAAGCAAGCCACACCACCATAATTACCCTGAGCCCCAACACATTGACATGAACTATGAAGCCAGACATAAGGGGCTCTATTCAACATACATTCCACCAATAACTTAGTTTCCTGAAGGAATACAATATCAGGACTCTGAGCACCAATCATATCATGAATAGCCTTTCGTCGAGGGATGCTATTCATACCCCTCACATTCCATGAAATAAAAATTGAATTTGAGAGTGAGAAAAGTGTGAGTCAATGGTCCTCACTGACCCCGATTCCACCAGATTCTCCCAATCAATTTAACCTTCTCCAAGTGCTTTTTCCAACCTGCCTTAGAAGATTTCTCCAAATTCCCCTTTTTAAGAGATTTCAATTGCAAACCTAGAACCTACGGGGACCCACTATTCTTACCAGCATCCAAAGCCTCCATTGCCAGAGAAGGATCTGAGTTCACCAAGGAATCCATACCCTGTAAGACCAAAGGCCCACTCGGAACAGGTTCAACAAAAATCTAAGATGACATATCTATAGTTGTGTGCTCAATCTTTGTAACCCCCAAAGGAGAGCGCAAAGAGTCAAACTCTTTATCCCTTGAAAATTCTACCCCTAAAGACCCAACACTAGTTGAAGGCTCTATCTAAAATCCCTCCTCATGGGCCAAGTCCTCTAAAGCATCAAACCGATTAAAGACTCTCATATTACCTGTCTTTCAAAGTTCTTTTTAAGCCACACCCTTTATTTTAAGACTTTATCATTATGAAACCCTCCTTGTCTGCAACATCAATAGCCATAGGAGCCTTCCCTTTATCACTCTTAGGAATCGAGCTGGGAGAAGAGCTAATTTACCTAGCCACTTGATTAATTTGATACAAGTTCCTTTGAAAGTGTCCATACTCATGACAAAAACAATATTTGAATGAGAGGATTTCATAGTCCAACTGTTGGACCCAAGAACCCGAACCAAGACATAATTCTAGAGAATATGGCAAAGGGTTATTCAAATCTATTTCAACACAAACATAGGGCATATGAAAGAACCTTTTGATCTAGAGTCTGTTGAGTTGGGCCAACTGGCTTACCAAGACACAGAGCAATCATATGTAGAATATCACTACGCCTAAACTCCAGCAAGAGATGAGGGAGATGAACCCAGATAGGAACCCGTGTAGGAAGCTCCTCCATCGAATTAAAACCCACATGCCAGGGTTTCATGAAGAGACCAACCTAATTGAATAAATAGATTCCACCCTCAAAATCCTTCATTTGATCTGTAATGCATGAAAACACAACAATGAAATAATTGTTGGCAACCACCTTTATCTCCATATCACCCTCGAGATTCCAAACCTTTCGGGCCCAAGATTCCAAGACTAGTTATGAGAGGCGGATCCCCATGAATGTATAGATTAGTGCATGATTTCTCCAATATACATCATCGGCAATAGAATTTGGTTGGATCACCAAAACAAGACTCTCAAGGCATCTCTCCAAGCACCCATTCACTTTCTTAAGCTTAGGAAGGCTCTTCTCCGAAAAAAGAATCATTACTCGCTGAAGACTTTTTAGAAAAATCCATATCCCTTGCATGCATGAGAGAATATAGATGTGCACTATCCACACCACAATCCATACTATGTTGCAAACTCATGCCTCCACCCAAGGCCATAATTGAGAAAGAGAAGCAAAAAAACCAAAAAAAGAAATGAAGCCAACACACAAAACCCTATACCAAGCAAAACGAAAAAATGCTCCACCCTTGGCCAATCCAAAAAACCCCACCCTCAAACAAAAACAATGCAGAAGGAAAGAGAAAGAGACCGGTGCAATAGGGGAACACTCTAGCCCATGTGGCCATGCATAGGCAACACAACACTCACATGCACCTACAACAGCCCATCCATCGCTCCTAGTCTTCAAGACCATTAAGGAAAAGGGAAATTTTATGAATCAGTTCCAAAATTTAGAAGGTTTTTCATAAAAGGCAAGTCAGCCATAGCTTTGAAATGACAATGGAAATAACATAAAGGAGTGACAAAGATCAGGATAAAGAAGCTTTAAGACATGAAACATGTGCCAAAAAACCTAGCCTTGAGGATATCCCATACCTCTAGAACGCATTTGACTATTTCAAACTCTCATCGACATGCCCTATAAACATGTTTGAGGAAAATTATGAACGATTAATTACAATTCTTGCATCAATTACATGGTAAAAGCGAGCCTTATTCAATTATTCAATTAATCATTTATAGTGCAAATATGGATTATATTAATCATTTGTAGTTGCATCAGTTCATTATTCATTTATTCAATTAATCATTTATAATGAAAATATGGATATCATTGTTAAAAAATATTTGTATTAACCAAAAATCCATATAGGCATACAACATTATATGCCAATAAAAATATAACATATATACAAGAAATTCATGTAGGCTTGCAACAAAGCCATATGGACATATAATGTCACATATATGTAATACAAAATATATGCTCAAAAATGACATATAGGCATACAATAAATGACCCTAATATAGTCATTTCCCTCTAGGGGAAGGAAAGAGATCATGGACTACCTATGATTGTCAAGAGGATGGAGATGCATATGATGGTGGTCTTTTTAAAAATCATTCACTTGACCTCTTGTTTAAAGTTGTCTAGACCTCCACCTAATACAATAGAACATATAAACATTAATTATATAAATTGAATTATAGAATGACATATAACAAAGTAATCATTTACCACATACAAATAATCACTATGTTCATCCATGATAGGGGCATGCTCATGATCTGGATTTGAGAAGCCTTATGGTAACCATCAAGATAGCAATTAAACTACAAATGGATATCATTTAATTTTTAATAATAAACAATTAAAACGATAAATATAATGTGAAATTTACTAATCTACCTCATACCTTTGTCAAAGGCATTGAATTTGCTACTGCTACAACAACACTATGCTCCATTATCTTATGAATATTAGGAGGAGTATCTATTTGTATCATCTAAAAATGAAACAACATTATTCAATTATCAAAACTATCTAACAATATTTTACATTTTTATATTAAAATTAAAAATTCTCTACATTACATGAGTGAAAGTTCGACGAGCACCTTCACTACTAGGTGTTGATGTTGAAGGCCCAACATTAACCTATTCAAAATTCAAAGTGAGTTATAAGAATACCATTCATATAAGGTTCAACTATTCACATGTAATATTTATAATTCTTTACTACTTACATACCTCTACACTCGACACTATTGTGAAATAGGGAGGTGGAGGACTGTTGTAAGTAGGGTGAACATAGTGACCCTAAAATTTCATTATAATCATTGAACTAATTTAGTTAATCTTATATTTCAAAATAAAATTTAATAAATTGAATAAATGAACTTTTTGACATTTACTTGACTATCAAAGTCGAATGTATCACTCAATAGAGCTTCTTTCATGACCATCTAATCCACTACAGATGTATCCTAGGAACATGCATCCCGATTATCCTTAGGATCATAAACATAGAGAGACCCACAAGACCGACATATATGAGGTGGAACTCGACACCTGGAAGACTTGCCCACTTCACCTTGTACTAGAGACCTGGTAAGTTGTATAAGGGTTTGAATGAGTGAGCTAATTGACTCTAAGGTCTCCACCTTAAAACCCTCCTTCACAATGGAAGGGATAGTCACATGCTCATAATTTGGTCTAGCCATTAGTCTCTCAATGCTTGATTTGGGTTGAGTTGTTCTCCCACTATGTCCTATGTGGAGTCCCCACCTCTTCCTTGAAACTCTCGCATGTCAAAGTAAATTGGGATCTGATTGAGGACAAACTCACACTAGAGTTTCCTCAAAAATTATTGTGGTACCTCATAGTTATTGCATGGAGGATGGTCAAAAACCATCCACCACCTACCCCAAAAATTATTGTGTATCCCTTGGTGGTGGCACCAATGGATAGGGAACCTTTTGCATGCACTGTGTAAGGTTTGATTGGTTTGTGGGTTGGTGAAGAGTGCACACAAGTTAGATTTCAATTTATTTTTTAACTTGTTCGTATGATATTTTGTCTGCATAAAATTATTTTTGTTGTTCTCTCTTGTTAGTCTGACTATTTATTTTCCTACTAACCGATTCTACATGAGACACAATGGATTGCAGTGATTGAGCAAGGGTGGTCCTATGGGAGTTTTTTCTCATAGGATCTTTCAACCTTGCAATTAACTCCTCAAGTTCTTTTCTATTGTTTTAAATTTTCCTTAATATGTTTTGTTGTGCTCCTAGAGGATGACGAGGAATTATAGGAGGTGTTTGTTGTGGTTGTTATTCATGAGGGTTTTCATGAAGAGGTGAATTGGGATTTTGAACATTTGGGGGTGAATTATCAACTCTTGAAAATTAAAAAACTAATTCAATCTACCAATTTAATCCAAGTTTGACACTTAAATACTAAAAATACTTACTTCTTTGACCTCCTCGATCTTTGTGGTATTTTGGTGATGATTTGGAAAAGCTTTGGGTGAAAAATCAAGTTTGCAACAATGTGAGTGCACTTGGAAGGGTGCTTAGACCACAGGTTGAGAGGAAAATGGCAAAGTGAAAGATGTTTGTGTTTTTTGTTTTAATAGGCAATAACACGAGCACATTATAACACACTTGTGTTATGCTTGTATGGGGGCCAAAATGTGGGGTGGCCACTTTTTGGTCCCCTATATTTTTGTGCATACCCCCTTGTAGCTTCCCTTGCATTGTATTATACTTTGATTATAATAAATATAATATAATATATTATATTAATATTAATATATATTATATATTAATATCATATATTATATTATATTATATATATTGTTTTGATTAGTGGGAAAAACAAGTTTTGAAGGGACTCGAAACCCTATCTAGGCAAAGAACACTGTTAAGAGATAAAACAAGGACAATCATCAATCTAATAGTAGTAGACACTAGATAGATAAATGAGACTAATCATGCTACAACAAATAGGTTTTGAAGGGATTCTTGAACCCATTACAACCAGGTTTTATAGGGACCTTGTGCCCTATCGAACCACAAACACTACCTGAAACAACCAGGCCACAACAAACAAACCACTCAAAAAAATAGTTACTGAGCCAACGAATACTGCTTGAGATAGCAAAGCCACAATAAACAAACCGCTCAGAGTAATAGTTTTTGAGCCAGGAAAATAATAAACTCAACGATGTAGAGCATCCACATCACCCATCTTATCTCTCCACCTCTACAGGAGAGGAAAAGGAAAAACAAGCCAAAGGGCAACAAGAGTCCCCTTCCATAATTGTCATACATCTCTTGTAAACCCAAAATCCACCTAAATAGGAGAAAACACCACCTCAATAGGAGTTGCAAGATAGATATCCAGTTGGAGACTAGTGAATCCCCCACCTTACCCACAAAACAAATCTCCACCTCTATTGGAGAGGTCTCCACCTCAATAGGAGAGCTGAGCTATGAGTATAGGAAGAGAAAACATCTTCCAACAGAAAAGGTAGACTTAGCACCCTTTAGTGTCCCAAGAATCTAGGTCATCAAGAAAGGAATTAAGAGCAATCGATCCAACAATAAAACGTCAGTAATAGGGAGAACCATCGTTCCCTTAAAAACCTTCCTCAAGGACACCAAGAAAATAACATCCTCCAAGATCCAACTCCAAAGGTAGAAGATCACCTTCAGTAGATAAAAATATTGCCCCATCAGTGTCATAGGCATCACAGTCCTCATGGGGTTTAAACTAGCTCCTTTTAGGAGCAAGCACATATCGGTCATCAGGATAAACATTGTGTGCAACCCAACCATCAAAATAAACTTAGAAACTAGGGTAGTAAATGCTCCCTTAACCACCTTCAGTGAGGATAGCAATAAAATGGCATCCTCTAAGAAAAAATCTAACCCCATCAATATCAAATGCTTCACAATCTAGTAGGGGTTCAAAACCACACACAAAAGCTCAAGCTTAGAGCATAAAAAACAACCCATCCAAGCTACAACCCCAATAGTAAGAGTCACAACCTCAATAAAAAGCCAGGGATCCAAAACCCCCATAGCCAACTCATTTAAGCACCACAAGGGAGACATTAGCAGTTACTCCCAATAAGCTCAAAACAAGCACCTCCAAGAAACAATAGACACATCGTGCCCAACTAGAGAAGACACCTCCAACAAGAGAAACAAGACAATCCAAAAATGGCCAATTTTGTCCATAGCTTCCACATCCACTAAGCCACTAGAGATGGAGACACCAAAAAATCCAAGGCAGCATGAGAAACCCAACGAAGAAACCAAGCCAAGATCACCCCCATCACAGATAGCCAACAAAAATAGCTTTGAATCTGAAAGCACGAACAAATCAATAGGAAGAAAACTATCTGCCTCTCCATCCTCACCTACAACATCAACAACAATCAGATCTCCATACCCACTCTTCTTCCCTCCCTTCACAACATTCAAACCTCTGTGCCCACGCCTCTTCCCACCCATTGTAACTCTAAAAATTATCTCTTATAATTGTATGATATTAATTTTATGAGCCTTTGGTTGTTGGCCCTACATGCAAGAAGCCCCACCACTTAACCAAAGGGTCTCCCCTTAACACCAAGGTCAAATAGTCTCCACTATTGACATGGTATAGAAAGACCCCATGATATATATTATTATTATATATATTGTAATATCGTAAAATTGCACCTCGTGGCAATTTCACTTTTGCGCATTTGACCCTTACATTTATGACACCTTGCCGCATTTATGACAAGAACCTTATGGGTCAAAATTTCATGATTTTGACTTCATAAGGACCAATGATGAAACGGCAACAGTCCGCCAACTCGTTTCTTATGAAATGATGATCTGGACGCATGCACAATGCGTAGATATCTGTATGGTGCGCTAACGTCCCTATACTTTTGTGAGTTCAAATGAGGAATCTCAAAATATTTGACCTATGACACGTGTCCCAGTCGATTTCTGAGAGTAACGGTTCTTCCCGCCCATGTAGTTGAACAAAACCTTTATTTTCACTCTCATTCTCATTCATTCCATCACTCTTTGATTCTAGCTCTCTTATCTTGCTCTTTATTCTCTCAATCTCATGTCTACGATGAAGCTCTGTTGGACTAAGGTCTCTCCAATAGCCAAAGCTCTCTTGCAAGCACTCAACATTGTGTCTATCAAGCCAAGAGGGGGCCGCAGATTGTTGGTAGCACTCTTTTGATTCTTTTCTATTTGCTATCATATTATGTATTATGTCTTATCTCGTGGTACAGGCTCTCCTCTCGAGCGAGGTTTGCTTTTATCACTTTGTGTCTTATCTTATGATACAGGTTCTCTTCCCGAGCGAGGTTTGCTTTTATCACTTTGTGTCTACTTTTTTTTGTGTCTATTATTCTCTCTATCTATTTGGAACTTCATGGAGGTGGGAGCACCAAAACGGGGGTTTGACTGCAACAAGCCTTGAAATTGCCCCAACATTTTTTCTCGTTCACCTTATGTGTAGGTTGCTCATGCAAAGCTTGGAGGAAGGCTTCAAAGAGCAAGACCATCTATAAGTTGGTCCTCTATCTTCCTTGTCTTTTATCAACATTTCCTGCTTCTTGTTAACTCAATAGATTAAGCAGACCTCAAATTTGAATCAATTAGAAGATCCTTTTTAATTATGTTTGAGGGTTTAGTGCTTCGTCCGTACAGGATGCCAACATGCATATGGTACTTCAGTGTGCCATGCTAGCATCTCGATCCCACGTTGATTTCCTTTGGATGAGAGCTTCTCCCTTTGTGATAGGAATCTCAATGATTTGTTCTTTGGGTTCTTCAAGCTATCTGTTTGTTATTATTTTTGATATTCTATCTTCAGTCCTTTCTTTGAAATTTCTTCATCCCTCTCTCCAATCCACTAACTAAATCGAGGTATTTTAGGGCAGTTCGTTCCCTAGGACTCTCTTGGTAAGCAAGAGACTCGTGAGTAGCGAATCTCCCTTCTCTACACATATATATTTAATTTTTTATTAATATTAAGTGACAAAAAATAGATATTTGTTTTTGTTAGAAGAAACAAATATTTGTTTCTTAAATTGAAAACAAATATTCCAATTTTTTTAACAATTTTTTTGCCTCGATTATTGACTTGGAAATGCTTTGGGATTTGGATTCGGGATGTCAAATCTAAAAAATCAACCGCCCTAATGTGTTTAGAGGTTTCCCTTGGTTTTTTCAGGCTTCACCCTTTGTGTTGATGACTTTTTTCTTATCTCAATTTGATGAAATGAAAAGAGTTTATTCAAAAAAATTCCAGCGTTCTACCAATATAAGATATGCTTTATTTTGAATTTAATAAATAATTATTATTGATTTTCTACATGCACTATGTCTGAAGTCCTAATTGATAGGTTGATTGAAAAACATTCATAACTTTCAAATGGTTTCACATTTTTTGAATCTGAAATATGCATCACACTCTATGCTTCACAAACTATAGGTTGAATTTTTTTAATTAAATATATTTTTTTGACCAAGTTAGGTTGGCCGAAAAATTATTTTTAATATTTTTGAAAAGTCCTAGTAAATAATTTATAACTAATTATCTACTTGTAAAAAAATTATAAAAAATATGTATCACATCTAGTCATGTGTCCTTTACTTATATTGAAAGATTAGAAAAAAAAAATAATCATACTTAGGTTGGCTTGAATGACACATGCTTTTTTTTTTCAAAAATTATAGTACCGCTTCATTGAAATTTCAGATTTCCACCAAATAAATTTACTTTTTTCCTAAAAAAAATTAGTAGCCTACAAACTACGTTCAAATTACTACAAATTCTACTTCTACATATTTTGCAAATTATGTTAATAACTTATTCAAATTTTTATGCCAAGTTGCTTAACTCTATTTTTTTTATTTTCATTGTTACTTAGAGGCATAGTTTGACCCATCATGATCCTGCACCCACCCGAGATACCCTTCTCGAAGTGTGATGGGTTTTTTTGGCTACAATGGAACCTTTTGACTTAAATAGTTTTATATGTTTGTAAGTGATCGAAACCATGGCATCTACCTCCCTTTTAGAGATTAACAAGTACAATGGATTTGAATATAATTTTTGGAAGCTAAACAAGGAAGATCTCTTAGATAAGAGATATTAGTGAAAATTTATAACAAAAAAAGAATGCTTGATGAAGATTAGAAAAAAGTTAGACAAGAAGGTACAAGAAACCATTTGGGTGTGTCTTATAGATTCTACCCTCTTGAATATATGGGTTAAGTCCATCACATGTTTGCACTATGTAATATGTGATATTTACCAAATTAGGTTTGAATAATAAATTGTGGGTGAAAGTCTAGATCTGTCTCACTTTGGGCCAACAAAATGGTTTCAACAAAAATAAATTTTAACTCCAAATTTCTCCAACCAATGATAGTTTCATGAAAATATGAAAATACCCTTTGGTAAACCTTGGAGCTAAAATTTATTTTTTATTATAATTATTTTTAATTACGTGGAGAGGTATACCACTACAATGGCAGCACACCCTATAACACCTAGCACAATCTGTGAAAGAAAAACAAATAGCACCTAGCACAATCTTTGAAAGAAAAACAAATGTGAGTTGTGTATACTATTTTTTTTTTTTGTTTAAAGAGATCTTCACCTCTTAGATGGAGGAGTAGCGACTAACAATCCAATAGTACTTTATTCATTAATCCACTACCTGTAAATTGCTACCATTTTTTGTTTAAAGAGATCTTCACCTCATAGATGGAGTAGCAACTAACAATCCAGTAGTACTTTATTCATTAACCCACCACCTGTAAATTGTTACTAATGAAGACCCAACCACTAATTTGGTTTTCAAATACCTGTGTAGACATTACTTCCTGCAAACAAAGTGATAAAACAAGCAAAATATTTTTAAATGTTAAATTAATATATAAATTTTTTATTTATTTTTTAAAAATTAAGTATAAAAGAATTAGAGGGTTGATTTCTAGATTGAAATTGTGTGTCAATCTAGAAATCAACTCTCTAATTTATCATGCTATAAGAGAATTATTCTAAATTTATTTTTACATATAAAAAATTCTAAATTATTATATTTAAAATTTTAAAATATTGATATTTTTTTAAATATTCTTCTATGTGATTATGAGATATTTTTTTAATAATATAATAGAAATAAAATTATAAAGAAATGGAAAACAATAGTTCTTTTATAAATTTCTAAATTAATGTATTTAAAATTAGAAAATCTAATAGAAAAGAATTATCCTAAATTTTATATTACACATAAAAATATGTTTCTAAATTAAAATATATGAAATATAAAAAAAATCAAAATATATATCTAAAGAAATATTATAAACTTAAGGCTTTACTAAATATTTTATTCTACAAAAATATAGAAACTTAAATACATAGTTTAATATGACTTTTTATAATAAGGGTGGGGTTCCATGGAGGGGGGCTTCGTAAAAAAATTCATGGGTTGCTGAGAATTTTTAGGATTATTTTAAAGTGGGTGGTCTCATGAATTTTATAACATAGTTTAAGCTTAAAAATTTAAGCTCCTATATTTATGGAAGCTCGTGGTCTCATTAACCTTGTTGTTTTGCATATTCAAAAGTAGGGGTTGCTATTGTTGAGGAAAAGATTTTAATTTATCCTGTAGCATTTTTTGTTTTGCTTCATGGGACTCCCTACTCCTTAAAAATAGATCCTGAAGCCCCCCTCATGGGACCCCACCCTAAGTGTAAATCTAAAACAATTTAAATTACTAAATTAAATACAATAAATTTATTATTACACAAAATAAGTTTTTAATTTAAAATAATAATGTAATTTAGAATTGCATTTACACTTTATCATATACTTTCAAAATAATTTAGAACATTATTATTTTTAATGTATTTATTATCATTTTTTATTTTTTTAAATTTTTAATTGTAAATAATAATCTTCTAAGGTGAATATTATTAATTGGCATATATATCTTTAAAATAATAATGTAATTAAGAATCACATTTACACTAACTTTATCATATAATTTCAAAATAATTTATAAAAATATTTTTATTTATATATTTATTATCATTTTTAATATTCTTTTTTAATTTATTTTTAATTGTAAATAATAATCTTCAAGGTGAATGTCATTAATAAGTTTGGTAAAATTAATTTTTTAATTATCGGCTGATAATTTTAAATTATTTATTAATGAAAAGATTTAGGGGTAAATGATAGTAATAAGTTTGATTGCTTCAACGCTAACCCTATTCTCAACTCTAAAATCATAAGCATAACTCACACCCTAATCTTAACCTTAACCCTAACCATAAACTTATCCCTAATCCTTACCTAAATAGTAAACCCTAAAAAATCACAAATTTAACCTAACCATAATATCATAAATTTAACCTATTCCTAACCCAAACCCTAACCCTAACAATAATTCCTAAATCATAATCCTAAACCTAAACCTATCTCTAAGCCTAACCATAACTGTAACACTAACTATAACTATAAACATATTCTTAAATCATAAACCCATAATTTTATAACCATAACCTTTCCCTAACCCTAACCATAAACCAGAACTCTAACCCTAACCCTAACCAAAAATTGTAACCTTAAACCTAACTTTGATTCAAACATAATTGAACCTTAACCTTAACCCTAATTGAACCCCAACCCTTAATCTAATTAAATCATAATCATAGTCATAACCAAAATAATCCTAATTGAACCCTAACCCTAACTTTAATGCTAACCATAACACTGACCCTAACACTAACCTTAACACTAACCATAACGTATTATTAAGCCCTAATATTATTAACCCTTAAGATATTATTAATAATCCTAATTGAACCCTAACCCTATCCATGATGCTAAACCTAACACTAACCCTAAACCTAACCCTAACTCTAACCCTAACCCCAACCCTTATCCTAAACCCAATTTTTACCCTAAATTAACCCTAACCCTAATATTAGACCTAATTTTTACCCTAAATGAACCCTAACCCTTACTCTAATTAAACCCTAATCATAACCTTAACCAAAATAAGCCTAATTGAACCCTAAACACAAACCTAACACTAACCTTAACATTAACTCTAACCCTATTTGAATCCTAATTAGACCTCAAAGTTCAAAGTTAGCATTAGAGCTCAATTAGGGTTAGAGTAAGGGTTGAGCTTAGGGTACAGTTAAATTACATTTAGGGTTATGGTTATGATTATGGTTTTGGGTTCACTATTTAGCTTAGATTTAGGGTTACAATTAAGGTTAAGGTTATGGTGCAAGTTAGGGTTAGGGTTAGGGTTAGATTAGGGTTAGGATTATCGTTTAGGGTTTAGGGTTTATAGTTAATTTGTTAGATTTATAATTAGGTTTTAGGGTTATGGTTATGGTTAGGGGTTATTTTTAGATTTGGCTTAGGATTGGGGGTGGGGTTGGGGTTGGGGTTAGGGTTAGGGTTAGGGTCAGGGTTAGGGATAAGGTTATTATAGTGAATGTACTAACCCTAAATATCAACTCTAAAATCATAAGCATAACTCACACCCTTACCTCAACCCTAAACCTAACTATAAACCTATCCATTATCCTTACATAAATAGTAAACCCTAAAAATAATAAATTTAAACTAACCCTAAAAAAATAAATTTAACCTATTTATAACCCTAACCATAATCCTAACCCTAAACCTATCCCTAACCCTACTAATAATTTCAAAATCATAATCTTAACCTAAACGTATCCCTAAACCTAACCATAACCATAACACTAACTATAACTGTAAAATTATCCTTAAACCATAAAAAATCATCATAAACCTAACCTTCTCGTAACCCTAACCATAAACCATAACCCTAACCTTAACCAAAAACTGTAACCTTAAACTTAACCCTTATTGAAACATAATTGAACCTTAACCTTAATCCTAAGTGAACGCTAACCCTTAATCTAATTAAACCTTAATCATAACCATAACCAAAACAATCCTAATTGAAACCTAACCCTGACCTCAATGTTAACCCTAACACTAACCTTAACGCTAAACCTAATATAATTATTAAGTCTTAAAATATTATTAATAATCTAATTGAACCCTAACCCTACCCCTAATGCTAACCCTAACAATATCCCTAACACTAATCCTAACACTAATCCTAACCCTAACCCTAACTCTAGCCCTAAACTTATCCTATACCTATTTTTTAATCCTAAGTGAACCCTAACCCTAACCCTTAATCTAATAAAACCCTAATCATAATGTGATATAAGAGGGATTCGTTGCACACGGGTCTCCTTATTCTCAAGAGATCACCAGGGAATGAACTACCCTTATACACCTCAACTTGAACAAATCGATAAATTGTAAAAGAAGACAAAAAAGTTATCTCAAATCCTGAGAGAGCAATACTTCAAGATTTCTACCTATGGATGGGGAGCTCTCGGCCAAAAGACATTAGCACAGTTTTAGGACACCAACATGACGCGTTGTCATCTAAAATACGCGCTGGTGTCCTGAGCTACGAGAAACTCGGGAGCTCAAGCGGGTAAAATTGAATCTTGCCTCTAAACTCAAGTCAAAAGCATACGAGGCCAAATGATCAACAAAAAGCTAGATTCTAAAGGAAAACACAAAGAAACTTGAAACAAGATCACCTTCTATCACACATTCAAATCTTTATTCCAAGATTCACTTCGTAACCTACACACAAAAGATTAAGGGGAAAAGGTTGGGGCTGTATAGGGGTCTACCTTAGTCAGACCCCTGTTTTGGTGTTCCCACCTCCACAAACAACCAGGTTTGGAAAGGAGTATAAATGAAATAAACAAGTGCGTGGTGAAAGCAAAACCCGCTTCGGAGTAGAGCTTGCACCACAAAGTAGTAAATGGACAAGTAAGAAAGAGTGATAGGGAGAGAGAGTGTTACCCACGAGTCAAGACCCTCTCTGGAGCACATGGGCTCACCACTATGTGCTTGCTTGAGAGTTGTAGCTGCATGGAGAGTTGTAGCTGTTGGAGGGACCTTAGTTCGGCATGGCTTCGCCTATAGAAGTGTTGCTATTCAAGGATGAAGATTACCCAAGACTAGAGAAAATAGTAGTAATGCTTCAACTGATGACTTCCAACCTCAAAATGAGAGCCAAAAGGGGTTTTTCATGCATGGAAGGGTGACATAGGGCCGTTACATTTGAGACATAATCGCCAGGACACGTGTCGCAAGGGTCAGGTTTCTCGATTCATCGTTTCAAACTTGGAAAACCGCCAGGACGCTAGTGCACCGTGCAGACGTTTGTGTGCCACGTAAGCGTCCAAAGCCTAGATTTTTAGGAAATGCCTTGTCAAGCTTTTGTCGCTTCGCCAAGTGTTCGCATGGAGTCAGAATCGCAAAATTCTGACTCATGGGATTTTGCCATTAATGTTTCTAGGGTGTCATAAATACAAGGCAAGATGCAAAAATGTGGCATTTCCCCTAGGTGCAATTTTATGACATTACATTTTTCCCCCACTTTAGTGGGCTCAATTTTGAAACAAATTAGCCTCACTAAAGTAGAGAAGAAAAATTTCACTTGAATTTTGAATTTTATGGAAATGCGTGTGAGAAAGAGGGACCGCAAAGGTCATCGAGGTTGAGCTAACCAATATTGAGGATGCCTCCAGCTTCCGAGCTCAACGAACATCAAAAACACGGTCACGAAGAATCCTTCAAAACTTTATCCTGCAAAACTTAAAATTTTGAGTCAACTTCGAAAAAAATCGAAAGAAACTACCACGGAGAGAAGAATGATCAAGAAAAGTCGTTGATTTAGAGGAATAAATGATCAAGAGGTGACTATATGTCCCCTCCTAATTTTTCCCCTGGATTAGTGGGGTAAAGTCAAGAGAAACCGGGGAGCCACGAGCTTTAGGAAAAATGGGCCCCGGGGGCCTGTATATACCCAACTGGGCCCCTAGAAGGGTCATTTTCACTATTCACTGCTAGCAAATTGTTGACTTTTATGAGAGAAAAGTTAGCAAAATGTTGAGCAGGAGAGAGTATGAGGCACCAAGGTTGGAGCAGCTATGTGAGGACATCGCCGAGGGCCACAAGGTGGACCAGGTAGGCCTCTAAGCCTCGTTCTTTATGCTTTTTAGTTAATTTTTTGCATATTTCCATGGGTAGAGGTGCGCAAGCATCCAAAATTTGTGCTCATGTCCTTGATAAGCGTTGTTGTATGTGACACACGTTGGGGTCCTGGTTCCGCGTTGTCATCTTTGATGATGTGTTGGCATCCTCGGGAGGACCATGGCGGTTCGGGACACATACCTGGCGCGCATATGTCTTTCAACATTTTTTCCTGTCTTGATGATGTTTCTGACTTATAATTTTTTACTTTTTGTAGGAGTACCCAAAGATCCAAGAGCATCCCGGAGGGCGAGCATTTTGACTCATCCGCAAGTAGAGGGATCGCCTCTCATAGGATGAGATCACACTTCTAGAGCAGGTCGGTCTCTGGCACGTGTTCACCATGCCAGAGATGTGATACCACGAGAGGATGCTCACCGCCCTGATGGAGTGGTGGGATGCTACTACCTCATCTTTCTAGCTACCCTATGGAGAGATGACTATCACCCTCGAGGACGTCTATCGTATCCTCAGGCTACCCATCCGCGGATGACGGGTGGCGATAGATGACACTCGGTCAGTGCAGGAGAGGAGTGAGGGTGCCATCTACTGCATAGGGAGGACAAACGATGATGACGGCCCAGGGCACATTTATACACACTGGTATGACCATAGCATCATTTCTATGCTGAGTGATGGTTGTTACAGTCGCCTTTCGCATCACCATAGATGGGCGAGGCTCGCACCTTCATAGGGGCCTCGTCCATACCATTAGAGAGATGGTAGACCATCATACTATTTTTTCCTGGGGGCGCAGCAAGATGGCGCACCTTTACTAGGAGCTCAGGTGGTATGTGCACTATGAGTACCGCAATCTCACAACATGCAGGTGTGGGCTTTCGCCCACATCATGTGTACTTGACCAGTCGGTTTTCCCTAGTGACGCTCGTATGACGTTCCCATGGCCCATAGGTACGACATGACAGGCCAATGGTGTTTTGGAGATTTACAGTTTTGGCAGCTACAGTTTAACACTATTTTTGCATGAGAGGTTAGATGGAGACCCCGCCGATACTTCAGGTGGGTTGATGATAGCAGGTTCCTAAGGAACCTACAATAGGACTATTTTTTGATTGGTCATCATGATTTTGTGATTGTCCCATATTACTAGAGTCAGGTCATGTGGCAGCATGGTTTTATTTAGATCATCCCATCGGACATTCCCACATACACCAGGGCACAACGGAGTGCAACGAGGGTGGGAGATCGTCCTCACCCTACCATCACAGACATTGTCCCCTCAGATGATGATGAACCTGACCCTGATCTACCGGCCATGGCGGCAACAAATAATGTTAGGGTGGCAGCAAATTTTTTGCAATGGTGGGAGAGGCACCGTCCTGCTCCAATTTTCAGTGAGGGTGCCCCGAGAGGGGACCCCGGTCCATAGGAGGACATGCCCCACCAGGCCCCATAGGACAAGAGGAGAGGATGCCAATAGGGCAACGCAAAGGAGCCGACATAGGAGGAGGAGGCGGCATCCGCGAGGCCGAGATGGTGGAGGAGGTCAAATCCTCCCGCGGCTACCCCTGTCTCATCAACGCTACCTGTTTCCAATGTTCCAACATCATTAGCTCTAGCATCACCAGGGTCGACCGCCAATGCCATTGGCACAAGACCTAGCACCGATCTGCACTCCAATCCCACCTAGTAGTTAGGGGATCCAGGTATACATTGTATATTATTTTCATGTTCATGCCTTTGATATTTCTATTTATGATATATTTATATATGCCATGTGATATTGATTCATGTTTCTCTCTCTGTGATTGCAAAGGATGCATAGGGATGGACTGGGCTTATAGCTCAGTGTATTTCAAAGGTGGCCCCTGCCATGCTGATCTAGTGGACAATTCTCGAGGCTTACCGACTGGTGTCAACAAGGAGGCATGCCCCCACTTTTGAGCCAGTAGCACGCTTGACGACCGCATACGAGGAGCAGAGCGCGAAGGTCGTACAACTGATTGCAGAGTTGATGACCATGCAGGACAAGGTGATCAACTATTGGGGGAGTTGCAGACGACGCTCGCCAAGTGAGACACGGTAATGAGGAGGGTTGATTCCATCGAGGTGGCACGTGATGCCCTTTAGAGCCGCATCGATGAGCTTGACGTGCAACCGACAACTATGATCCCGACAGATGTCTAGCGACTACAACAAGAGTTGATCCGGGCAAAGATGGATAATTGTTCACTACAGGGGGAGCTAAGAGGGATGTGGGAGATCCTATCTATATCACACTCACACCGATCCTGGTTGTAGAATATTGTGTAACCTCCTCCCAGGCTACCAAAGCAGCCACTAGAGCCAGAGGGCTCAGGGAGCCATGCACCATAGGGATAGGAGTCCCTCTTCTGTATATCATTTTTGTAGTCGGATACATATACACATATACTTGTAGATCTTTTTGTACAAACATATATTCAATAGCTACTCATTTTTTATAGCAGTGGCCCGATACATGTACATGACATTTGGTTCATACATTGGACATATATATATACACACACACACATCAATTTCAATATCATGGCTTTGTGTATGTATTCCATTTTCATGTATGTTCATGCTATGGATGTTATTTGCTTATATGGATGTTCTCTATTTTATACATATGTATATTTTCATTAGATGTTAATCATGATTTAATAAACACATTTGGTTACATGTTAATTAAATGCAATGATGATCTAATTACTTTAAAAGATGTAATGTGATGTATGGATACATAGCATAGTCAGACACATGTATGTATGTTTTATTTGACACACATGCACATGATCACGTCATAAACACAAAAAAAATCATAATGTGGAAATGAGCAATGTCATTATATGTAGTATTACTACCTTTTAGGGAGAACACCACACATGTGACACATTAGAACGCTACGCATAGTACCGATGAAGATGCATCGCATTAACAAGCTCTTTTAAAGGTGTTCCATCTATAGATGATAATCCATAGGCACCTGAACCATACACACAAATCACAATGTAAGGACCTAACCAGTTAGGACTAAATTTCCCTTTCTGATCAGGCAACGCATTTACATTTTGTTGATTCACATATAGAACCAGATCTCCTAGTTTAAAGGTTATAGGAAGTACACCCTGATTGTATTATCTTGATAACGACCGCTGATAAGCCTTAAGATGATCAAGGGCCTGAAGGCGACACTCGTTGAGCATCTCTAGTTGGTGTAAGCAATTAATTCGGTAGGTTTCATCGTCAATTAATCCTCTAAGGGAAACCCGTAATGATGAAATTTCCAACTCTAAAGGCATGATAACCTCGACACCATACATGAGGTTATAAGGCGTTGTTCCCGTCATCTACAAACACTTGTGTGATAAGTCCACAAAGCATATGTTAATTGAATATGCCAATCCTTACCGTGTTTATTAACTGTTTTATGAAGGATAAGCTCAAGAGTTTTATTAGAAGCTTTTGCTTGACCATTGGATTGTGGATACTACGACATAGAAAACCTATGTTGAATATGAAATTTCTCCAAGAACAACTTCACTTCCTTGTTCTTGAATGGTGTACCATTGTCAGAAACAAGTGTAATAGGCAGTCCAAAATGAGAAATGATGTTGTTCACGAGAAAGCTACAGATAGTTTCAACATTTGTGGATTGGAGTGGGATAGCTTTGACCCATTTTGTGAAATAATCTGTAGCGGTAATGATGAAGGTATGTCCATTAGAATAAGGAGGTGATATTTTCTCGATGATATCCAACCCCCATTTGGCAAACAACCAATGAGAAGTTTGGTTTTGTAACTCCTGAGTAGGAGCATGGGTAAGACGACTGTGTTGTTGACATTGAAGGCATTTCTTGACAAAACCAAAGGAATCTTGTTCCATCATTTTCCAATAGTACCTCATGTGTATTATTTTTTTCGTCAGGGATTTACCACCAAAATGTCCACTCCCAGAGCCGAAGTGGGCTTCCTTAAGGGCAAGGGGTATTTCCGCTTTAGTGAGGCACTTGAGAAGCAAACCGTTATAGGCCTTTCGATAAAGAATGCCAGATAAAATGACATAACGCGCTAATGAGTGCGATCATTTTTCGTCGCATCATCAGGAAAGTTTCCAATCTTTAAGTAACCATAGATACTAGAGAACCATTCCCCCGAGTTTACCTAAAAGCACACAAGGGACTCAGGTTCGGGTTGATCGAAAATTATCGGGGTTCACGCAACCTAAACCACAAAGTGGTACTCTTTCGTATCCTCTTCCGAAGGTACCAAGGAAGAAGCGCTTGCCATGGCATTTGTGTGTCTATTTTCTCTCCTAGGGACGTTGTTTGTTGTGAAAGAGGAAAATTGATTGAACAAGGACAAAGCAAGTTCCTGGTATTGAGACAATCTACTTTGTTTAGCTTGATAAGTTTCTATAATTTGATTCACAATAAGCTCAGAATCACCTAGTATGTGAAGATGTCTAATCTTTAGCGCGATCGTGACACGTAAGCCATCAATGAGAGCTTCATACCCAGTGATATTATTGGTATAAGGAAAATCTAATTGAAAGGATAGAGGGACCGGTTTCCCTTCGGGGGATATCAGGACCACACCCGCTCCAAGACTAGTTTGACACCTCGACCCATTGAAGTATATCTTCCATTCGAGATCATAGTTAATTGTGACAATATTCTCATCAGGAAACAAATCCAACCCAGGGAAGGAGTGAGATGAGGGAGTGTCTACTAATTGATCGAAAAGCGCTTGACCCTTTATCGACTTCTGAGTAACGAACTTTATGTCAAACTCAGAAAGCAACATAACCCACTTTGCTAATCTCCCAGCGAGGTTAGCACTAGAGAACAAATGTCTCAAAAGATCTATTTTCACTATGACATGTGTTTCAGTATGGAGGAGGTAGTGCCTCAACTTCTGTGTAGCGAATACAAGAGTGAGGCATTGCTTCTCCATGGATGAATAACGGGTTTCATAATCGACAAGGACACGACTAATGTAGTAGACCTTTCTCTCTCTTCCTATGTCATCGTATTGGGCTAGCATGACTGCCAAAGCCTACGGTGACACAACAAGATAAAGCAGGAAAGGCCTATCTTGCATAGCCAACATCAATACAAGAGGATTGGTCAAATATGCTTTGATTGATTCAAAGGCTTTCTGACACTCTTCATCCCACATGAAGCGAACATTCTTTTTCAGTAAGCAAGTGAAAGGGAGGGTAAAATCGGCCAATTGTGATATGAATCTATGAATCACCTGAATCTTCCCCTATAAACTTTGCAACTCGTTAATGTTTCTTGGTGGAGGCATATTAACAATAGCATCGATCTTATTCGTGTCAACCTCGATTCCATGATAAGAGACTATAAACCCTAGAAGCTTGCTGACATCTACGCCGAAGACACACTTATGAGGATTTAGTCTCATCTTGTAAAGTCGAAGCCTTTAAAAGATAAGATGAAGGTTTTTCACATGGTCTTTACGGTTTACAGACTTTGCCAAGATGTCATTAACATAGTCTTCTAAGATTTTATGAATGAAGTCATGAAATATGAGGGTCATCGCTTGTTGGTAAGTTGCTCCTGCATTCTTCAAACCAAAGGGCATGGCCACATAATAGAAAGTACCCCAAGGGGTAGTGAAGGCTGTCTTGTACTGATCATCCAGGTTAATATGGATCTGATTATAACCCGTGAAGCCATCCATAAAGGATAGCAATGCATGGCCTGCGGTCGAGTCCATAATCATGTTTATATTAGGTAATGAAAAATCATCTTTAAGAGAAGCCTTGTTAAGGTCTCGAAATTCAATGCATATACGAATACGACCATCAGGTTTTCTAACAACAACTATATTCAAAATCCAAGGAGAGTAGTCAATCAGACGGATAAAATATGCTTTCAACAACTTTTCTATCTCAGTCTTAACCATTAAAGCTACCTTGGGATTAATCTTTTGAATTTTCTGCTTAATTGGCTTGGCATTGGGACCTAGGACGATATTGTGAACCACTATGGATTCATCAATACTAGGCATGTCCTCATATGTCCAAGCGAAGATATCAGGGTGAGTATGCAAGAGATCAGAATGTTCATTTGCTTCTTCGAAAGAGAGACACTTCCCAATCTTGATCACTTTTTCCGAGGATTTAGGATCCATAGGGACTTCAACAGTATCTCCTTTGAGGATAGTACTATGGTCCTCAGGGTGAGATATCAAAACATCATCACTAACATTAGATAGAGGGTCTTCCTCATCGATACTCAAAACAAATTCTCCAAAGTATGCTTGTTTATGCAAGCGATACGAGAACCGTTTCTTGTGATGATAAGGAAGAAACGAAGAGTGAGTACCTAGAAATTCCCCTAATGCTTCATTCCAAGCTTCACTGTGTAACCTGCACACAAAAGATTAAGGGGAAAAGGTTGGTGTTGTATAGGGGTTTGCCTCAATTAGACCCCCATTTTTTGTGTTCCCACCTCCACGGACAACCACGTTTGGAAAGGAGTGTAAATGAAATAAACAAGTGTGTGGTGAAAGCAAAACCCACTTCAGAGTAGAGCCCGCACCACAAAGTAGTAAATGGACAAGTAAGAAAGAGTGATAGGGAGAGAGAGCGTTACCCACCGGTCAAGACCCTCTCTGGAGCACACAGGTGCACCGTTATGTGCTTGCTTGAGAGTTGTCGCTGCATGGAGAGTTGTAGTTGCTAGAGGGACCTCAGTCCAACGTGGATTCGCTTATAGAAGTGCTGCTATTCAAGGATGAAGATTACCCAAGACTAGAGCAAATAGTAGTAATGCTTCAACTGATGACTTCCAACCCCAAAATGAGAGCCAAAAGGGGTTTTTCATGCATGTAAGGGTGACATAGGGTAGTTACATTCGAGACTTAACCACTAAGACATGTTTCACAAGGGTCGGGTTTCTAGATTCGTTGTTTCAAACTCGAAAAACTACTAGGATGCTAGCACGTCGCGCAAACGTCCGCGCATCTTACAAGCGTCTGAAGCCTAGATTTTTAGGAAACGCCTTGTTAGGCTTCTATCGCTTCGCCAAGTATCTGCATGGAGTCAGAATCATAAAATTTTGACTCATGGGATTTTTCCATTAATGTTTCTAGGGTGTCATAAATGCAAGGCAAGATACAAAAATGTGGAATTGCCCCTAGGTGCAATTCTGCGACATTACACATAACCTTAACCAAAATAAGCCTAATTGAACCCTAAACCCAACCCTAATAATAACCTTAATGCTAATTGTAACCCTATTTGAATCCTAATTAAACCTTAGAGTTTAGAGTTAGGTTTAGATTTCAATTAGGGTTAAGGTTATAGTTAAGCTTAGGGTAGAGTTAGGTTACATTTAGGGTTATGGTTAGGCTTAAGGTTAGGATTACAGTTTTGGGTTTACTATTTGACTTCAATTTAGGGTTACAAATAAGGTTAAGGTTATGATGCAAGTTAAGGTTAGGGTTAAATTAGGGCTAGGATTATGGTTTAGGGTTAGGATTAGATTTAGAATTAGGTTTTAGGGTTAGGGTTGTTTCTAGATTTGGCTTATGATTGGGGTTAGGGTTATGGTTAGGGATGGGGTTAGGGTTAGTGTTAGGATTATTAGAGTGAATGTAGGTAATTAATGAAAGATAAATATTTGAATTGAATAATAAGAATGTTTAGGTTAGGGTTATAGTTATGAGAATTATGGTTAGGCTTAGGCTTACAATTATAGCTTATGGTTAGGATTAGGTTTAGGTTTACACTTAATATTAGGTTTATGGTTACAATTATACTTTTTGCTTTACAGATTAGGGTGACATTTACTTTTACGGTTGAGTTTTTGGTTAGGTTTAGGCGATGTTAGGTTTAAGGTTAGGATTAGGGTTTACTATTAGTGTTAGGGTTAGGGTTACACAATGAGAGGATTAGGGGTACACTATCCCTAACCCTAACTCTATCCCTAACCCTAACCTTGAACATTAATTTAACCTTAACCCCAACCATAAACCAAATCCAAAACAACCCCAATCCTAACCGTAAAAACTAAACTTAAATCTAAACCTAACCCTAAACCATAAACGACAATATCATAACACTAACCTAAACCTAATCCTAATCCTAACTCATATCTAACCCTAACCTTAACCCTAACCCTAACACTAATAGTAAACCACAACCCTAAACCTAAACCTAACTATACTCCCAACCATAAAATAAAACCTATTCCTAATCCCTAAACCATAAACTTTAACCATAAACCCTAACCCTAACCTTAAATCACACCCTAACTATAATATCTCAACCCTTACCATAAACCATAATCATAACCCTAACCTAACATTAATCATGATATCATAAATTTAATCTAACCATAATATCATAAACTTAACCTAATTCTAACCCTAACACTTATCCTAAACCTATCCCTAACTCTAACCCTAACCCTAACAATAAAATTCCTAAACCATAAACCTATCCCTAACCCTAACCATAAATGAAACACTAACTGTAACTATTAACCTATCCTTAAACCATAAACCATAAACCATAATCATAACCCTAACCATAAACCATAACCCTAACCTTACCAATAAAATAATATTATTGATAATACTAACATAATATTTATAATAATATTAATATTACCATTTAATAATATCAATTAATTATATATATATATCTCATTTAATATTGAATAAAATATTATTGGCAGTTGCGCTGCCGTAAAATAGCTTATATATATTAATATTAATCTATATAATATATGTCGAGAGATATCATTTTCGAGGCACACTTTTTTAAATTCAAAAAATAAAAATTCAAAAATAACATCGCATATATTATATAGATTAATATTAAGATATATAAGCTAGTTTACTACAAGTAAGTCATTATAATAAACAAATGTACTACTATATATTTTAATTTTTGTTTAAATATGATACACTAGAGGAGAGAATCCTTTCCAAAATAGTTTTATTTTTTTTAATAATAAATAGTTTAGATAAAAGATTAAATCTTGTTAAAACTATAACATTTTGAATAAAATTGACTTAAAGAATTATTACAAATAAATATTTATCAAAATTTATTTCTATTCTCCATGAACTAGATATTCAAGTAAGCTAAGTGGAGAAAAAAGAAATTTAAAACTTTTTTGCTACATACCACCAACCTCACTTTTTCAAATCTTTTTTTAGCAATTAAAATATTATCTTAAATTTATTAAAAAAATATCTAGCTAATTTTTTTAAAAATTTAAAATATATAAACATAAATTACACTAATAGTTCCACATTCATTAGTTTATATAATTTTAAAATTAAAAACATATATGTCATTTTAGACACTCCAAGTTAAAAATATGTATTTTTGTTGGTCATTTCCTTTATTACAAGGGACACAATTTTGATCTTTCACCCTTGTACCTAAAAGACATTTGCATTCTAAAAATATAGGTGATTTTGTAGTAGAACATTTAAATACCTTTAATATAACTTTGATTCAATTAGTTCTAATAAATGTTAAACTTGACGAAGAAGATAAATGCATCGTCTTACCTAAATTTTGTAAAAAAATTAATTAATACTATCAGTGATCTAGTATTGTGAAAATCAATAGACAAGGGCTCATAGGATGCCTTGCATGTTGAGGGAAGGTTCGAGGACAAATGTGGGTCTAAAAGGGATAATTTTTTTTGAAAGATAGGTCCAAGTCAAAAGATGGTCCAAAACCCTTAGGAAAAGTAGAGTAAAGTGTTGAAACTATGGAAAGAGAAGACATGCAAAGAAGGAATATGAAAACACAAATAAAATCTATGATGGTTATTTTATAAAGTTTGATGATATTTATTATTTATTTGAGCTAACACTATTTCTCAAAACAAGGTTCTAACATTAGGAACTTTGAGTATGTTAGGTGGTTAATCAATTTTGTTTTGCATAGGTATTAATTGGTTTAAGTGTTATAAGTGTTGTAAAAAAACAATTTTGGGGTATTGAGTTGTGTATAAGTGATCAATTTTTTTGAGCATGACACTATTAGTGATGATCGTTGACTCATTGATGTAGGTTGTTCATATCATATAACTCATCACAAGAAGTGGTTTTATGTAATGTTTCACTTATAAATTTTTCATATTTTTCATATTTTTATAATTTATAAGTAATTAAACCCAACATCTATGTAAACAAACCAACATTCGAGTCCAATAATAATGCTAGTTATGAATAAGACAAATTGAGATTCTAAAAATAATTAAATGCATACAAAATTCATTACTTTAATTATAACATTTAAAAAATAAATCTAAATAGAATTTATTACCAAAAAAAGGTTGAATTTCAAAATTATAAATCACAATGAATTATTAATTCGAAATCCTTATTACTTTATTGTCATAAGAACTACAATGAATACACTTAAATCAACTATAATATTCACTTAAACCTCTTTCAATTTAAATGAATAAATAAACTTAAACTACAAGATAATACAATTCAGAGTTGGCTTGGGAAGTGGGTTTGCTCCCCATTGGTCTCGGGTTCGACTCCGCTCACGAGTTTAAGAGGTGGGACTTCTTGTTGACCGCGGCGAAAGTGGGTTTGCTCCCCATTGGTCTCGGGTTTGACTTCGCTCACGAGTTTAAGAGGTGGGACTTCTTGTTGACCGCGGCGAAAGTGGGTTTGCTCCCCATTGGTCTCGGGTTTGACTCCGCTCACGAGTTTAAGAGGTGAAACTTCTTGTGGACAGCGACAAAAGTGGGTTTGCTCCCCATTGGTCTCGGGTTTGACTCCGCTCATGAGTTTAAGAGGTGGAACTTCTTGTGGGCAGCGGCTCCCATCCGCAGAAACGTATCAGACACTCTATTGTAAAAAAATTAAAATAATAATAATAACAAACCCTAATGACATATCTACTAGAGTCTCCTTATATTCTCAAATGCCCCTCCTCCTTGTAATAGAGAATTAGAAATGAGCCCACGACCTCAACTACCTAATGAAGAGTGTTAGTTATGTTTAGTTTGAAATTCCAAATCGCGCGCCACTCACTAACCCCAAAACAAGATATCAACAGAGCGTGGTGGGATTTGAAAACAAATGTCTCTCCATTCGAAATTACCAAACCCTAATATCAGTATTTAATGTGGCCAAAATATTTCTATCCTTATCGCCTTCTTCAATGGTGGAATGGCTCTCAACTCACGGTTGAGAAATAATACCAAACGCCATTTTCAAATTTAAATTCAATCGTCAATACAAAATTATAAAAAACTAACAAAGGTTTTCTTTGTTCTTTCAGTTTTGGACTACATTTTCAGGAAGAAGAAACTACTGCGTTCTTCTTATTAGAACAAGCACAGGTATGTAGTCTCCTTGGATTTATTGGTTTTCATTCCTCCTGCTTTTTTCTGTATGTTTTTCTCTTTTCTTTTGGGTATCCCCTGTCTGGGCTAGCAGGTTTTTCTTTTCTTCATTCTTTCTTATATTAATTTCTCCCGTTTCTTTCCAATAATGTGTCTTCTGGAACTTAAGGGGCTTAATCTTTTCTTCTTAATCATTTTGGGTAGGTTGATTTTGAGTTATTACTTTTCGGTCTGGTTTCCTTTTTTCCCTATCTGTTAGGTGTTTTTTCAATGGTGTGTTTCTGTGTATAGTTTTAGTCCTTTTAAGGGCTTGATGTATAATTTTTCATAACAGTTCATTTACAGAGTTCTTTGACTTTTATTTTCTGTTTATAAATCTGGGTGTTTTTTAATACCATCTGTAGTTATGGTGTTTTATTTTTAAATTATTGAGTTTTCTTTTCCCTTTTCTTGGTCTTCCGTGTTCTGATTGAGTAGTTTTCTTCTTCTATTTTTTCAATGGTTTTTTTAAATTTCTTTTCCCGGTGGTTTCGTGGAGAGGACTGCTTATTTGTTTCATAGGTTTTGAAGATAGATTGTTATAGAAACCTTAACAGAGCTCCCAAAAACGACCTGGAAAATGCTCTAAGTCGCTGCTGATCATAGTATTTAGTTGCTTCGCTAAACTGTTGTAACAGCACCCATCGAACTCTCTTCTCCCACCTCTGTCCCGCGTTCTTTTGTTCTGTATATCGCGTTTTGTTATATTTGAAACATTTGTCCTTATTGAGCTTGTTTTAGTACTTATATTTTTTTTGGATTCTTTTACAGTATGGTCTCATGTGGGGTTTGGGCAGTTTGTTTTTAGGTATTTTATCTTTTATTTTTGATATTTTTACAGTATGGTCTTATGTGGGGTTTGGGTATCTATTTTCATAGAGCAGGTCTTCTGAGAAAAAATAATTATGCTATAGGGTTAAGTGGAATCTTTTTCTGAAAAATAAGAGGCCCTATCTTTTAGGATTGAAGGTTTCAGGTTGTAAAATTGGGGTGGGGCTAGAAATTGCTCACCAGCTTAAAAGATTTTTCTGTCACTTGTCACACATCTAGAAACTTAGATTTCAACCAGGAAAAAATGGAGGGAAATGATGTTTATTTATTAATTTTTTTTTCACAGCATTCCATTGCAGCTTCATGGGACCACCGGCTGATTTAGTTCTCTTCTTGTTTTGGTAAATTTGTCTTGTAAGATGACTTTCTCAATTTTGAAGTTGAAAGGCATCTTATTGTCAAATTTATTTGAGAACATAATTTTTATAAAAGAAAATTGTAAATAAAAGAGAAGATTCAATAGTTGTGTTTGGTTCAATAATGGTATATTGTTGTACAGTAAGCAGTTTTTTTTATTATTATTTTTTTTGACTTTTAGTTTAATAGCTTGAGCTCTTCCTATCTTATGCTGTTCTCTATTTGGAAGCTCTACTACATTTAATTGCTTATGCTGTTCTCTGTTCTTCACATCAATTTTATGTATCATATATATTCTATTCAATTTTTTTTTCCTGGGATATTCCACCGCGACGATTCTTCATATGTTTGGCTATGTAAAGAAATAACGGAAGGAAATACAGAAAAGTAACAATCGAAATACAATTTTTTTTCTCTTTACTATTTTAATTTGAATTTGATTTGATGTCATTTCTTATTGGGACAGGTTTTCCTTCCACATTTTTGTTTTGTGTGTAGATCCTTTGCTTCTGAATCGCGTCTCTGTAGTTTCAATCTGGTAATGTATTTTTTAACTGAAGATTTCTTGTTTCTAAAAAATCTCTGTAAAGTTGTTTCTTGGATACACAGTATATTAGATTTTTCATTTTAAGCTTCCACACTCCGTGATTCATGAAATGAGATCTCTGGGAAAGAATTGTTAAATAGATTTTGAGAAATTAGATGTTTTTGGGAGAAGTTTATGAGAATGACTTTATGTGTCATTATATTAAAACACTTAAAAAGTTTTTCCTTCCGAAAGTCAATTTTGGTGCATTGTATATGTTTTTGGTGCGCTCTTAAATTCAAGGGTAATTGGAATTTGCACTGTGGCTTTTAAAACTACTTCTTTCTCTACTTATACACAAGTTATCAAACGCATTTTGTATGTTAATTGGTGGCATATATTACAGAGGGGCTGCTATTTGTACCCTGGCTTTCAACAGTTTAATTAGTTTACTGGTAAATTTAGAGGATCTGGAATTTGAAACCTAGTCTTGAAAATGGTTTTTATTTCGCTTTGTTAGGTGAGGTAAGAAGACACAAGCCTTTTTTATCCCTATGGAACAGGGGTTTATCTTAGGTATCATTGTAGTTTCTCGATTAACTATGTAGTTTTCGTCCAACACCTTTTATTACGTTTTCTGGCAGGGGTGTTTAAGCTGTGGACAAAATGAAGGGAGGAAATCATAACAGACAAGCAAAGGCTCCTAACAATAATAAAAATAGGGATAGACCTCCACTTGCTGAAAATGGAGAAACTGTTCCAACAGACAGCAACTCTGCTGCTCATCTGATCAACGATGATAAGGTATCCAAGTTGCAGGGCCTTAATATTCTTCTTATTAAAGATATTAAAGATTTAAGAGACGAAAGAGATGTCCTGTTAAAGAAGGAAAAAGAAGCCCGAGATGCACTTTTTGAATCTGAGAAAAGGCTGAATGAAGAAATTGCAAAGAAAGAAGATGAATTGAGAGCAGTAATTGAAGAAAAGAATAGCTTGGAATCTTCTATTATGCAGTTGAGAGAACAATCAGAAGAAGCTTGCAGGTATTTCGTAGCTGAGAAAGATGAGCTTTCCTCAAAGGTGAGAGAGGAAGCACTGATTTCGCTTGATGCAAAGGTTGCTGAGGTTGAAAAACAAGTGCAAGAGCGATTGAAAGAGGAGTTTAAAAAAGAGATTCTAAAGAAGGAAAACGAATCACAAGCTGCAATTTCGGAATTGAAGGAATATGTCAAGGTGTTAAAAGAAGACATTGCAAAGAAAGAAGAAGAATGCCAATCAATATATTTAGAAAGAAAGGACCTGGAAGCTAACGTTTTGCAGTTGAAGGGACAAATGCAGGCTATTTCTGTAGAGTCAGAGGCAGCTCAGTTATCTTGGGAATCTGAAAAGGGCAAGCTTTTATCAGAGGTTGCAACAAAAATAAAGGACATTAAGGAGATGGGTAGAAGTCATGAAGTGTTGCAGAAGGCATGGGACGCTGAGAAAGAGATATTGTTGTCTGCATTGCGCAAATCGGAGGAAGAAGCTGCAGAAATTTTGAAGAAAAGTGAAGCAGATGTCTGTCGATTGAACCACAAATATGAAAAAATGTTCATTGATTATGATTCATTAAAGGTCCAATTGATGGAGTCTAATGACATGCTTGCTTCTCTCAAAGATGAGAGGCAGTCACAAGAAGCTTTGTCAGCAAAGAGGTTGGAAGCTTTGCTTATAGAGAATAAAACATTAAAACAAAAAACGAGTGAACTTGAACTTATGGTCAGTGAAGGTAGCAAACAATACTCAGAGTTGAATCATCAATATCAAGATTCTGAAAAGTCTCTCAAAGAAGAAATTGAACGACTACAAACGGATACAAAGCACACAAGGTCTTTGCTTGAAATCCAGATTGGAAGGGGGGAAGAACTGATTGTTGAAAATGCTGGACTTGACTATGAGATTCAGGAGTTGAGAAAGAGTCTGGAAGAGATGCAAGGAACACATGCCAAGGTAGTGGAAGAAAAGGGATTGCTTATGAAGGAGTTTGAGTCACTGCAGACAGTGTTTACAAGAAAATGTAATGAATTCGATGAAAAAGAGTTAAAAATGCTCAATGAGAGTGAGAAGCACAGAAAGGAGATTGAGTCATTGGATAAGGATAAGGCTTTCCTTGCGAGTGAGAAAGTCTTTGTTGTATGGAGGCTAGAGGAAGTAACCCTGAGATCCGAGGAAATTCAGGAGAAACTTTTGCTTAGTAACAGGAGAGTGCTAGATTTAGAGGACCTGGTTTCAGAATTGCGTACAAATTTAGCAACAGCAAGTTCAGCATACAACTCCCTAACAGCCGAGCTGAACAAGGTCAAAGACAATGTCAATGAACAGCTGATAAAACAGTCTGTTGAAAATGCACAATTGAAGGATGAGAATCAACAGTTGGGCAAAAGTCTTGCAGAGGCTACTGAGAGATATGAAGAAATGCATGAAATGAATTTGTCTAGTGGGAGAGTGAGAGTGTCATGCTTAGAGGATCAGGTATCAGAACTCTTCACAGAGTTGGCAACAGCAAGGGCAGCATATGATGAAGTTACAGCCAAGCTAAGGAAAGTTGAAGAAGATACTAAGAAACAGGCAAATGAGCTACTTGAGATCACAAAAGAAAAAGAGACCTTAAATCGAGATCTGACGACAATGATTTCAAAAACTCAAAAGCTTGAACAGGACTTGTCGTCTGCGAATTCCTCCTCCAAAAAGTTGTGGGAAACTGCTTGCATTGCTGAAGGGCGAGTGGTTAATCTGCAAAGCCAGTTCTTAGCTTTTGCAGAAGAGAAGGGAAGTCAAAGTTTTGATTTTTTGATTAAGCTTCCAGTTTTTGCAGAGGCCTTGACCAGTGAATTAAGTGATTCTCGATATCAGGTTTCAAGACTTGCTGAAGATAAAAAGTGCCTCGAGGAGAAAAACAACTCTCTTCTTGCTCAAGTGGCACAGCTTACTCTCAATTCAGGAGGAAAGAATCAGGAGGGAATAGAGGAGTTAGAAAGCTCGTTAGATAATTTCAACAATGATATCAAAAGCAGAGATATTAGGGCCCAGAAATTGTTCCCAGGGCAACAAAATTCGGGGCCGGCTGAGATTGAGAAACGAAGGAAGCTGCATCACGTATGGTCTTCTTGGGTAGCTTCAGCTGGTGTGCTGGCTGCAGCTACATTTGCTGCTTATCTCAAGTTTTCAAAATAGGACTCATTGTGACATTGAGTACTGCATGCTATTTTCTGTGTACTTCAGCTTCTGTTTCACCATCAGGATATTGCAATTTTCAGTTGGTTCGCTGCTGACTTGTCCATCAATTGCCATGCTTGATGATTTAAGATCAGTTCATTAACAGATATATATTGTTTTCAAGCTGACAAAATGTAATCCAGTTTTAATGATTCTGTTAAAAGTAACAAGTTCAATAATTTGAAGATGATCAGTTGTGATACCATTCAGAGCCATGGGCGCATTATTGACGTTTATTTGCTTTCTCTCTCTTTCTTTGTTTTGAATGATGATCTTCTTTTCAATTGTTTCAGTTCTCGGTGCTTCTGTTAGTAAGCTTTATGATATATAGGTAAAACTGTAAGACAATATGTGTGTGTTATATTCAAAATAGACTTGTCCCAAAGCTTTACAATCTGGAAAAACCTGTAGAATCTCATCATATTTGTCAGGCACTTTTTTCGTCAATCACATAGCCTTTGAAGATTATTAGTAGTCATAATATCGTTAATCATATTCGCTGGTCTCTTCATAAAATCTGAAATCTCGATCTTTGCTACGTTTCTGTAATTTTCAGAGGTGAGCAGCATTTTTGCTTTTAATATCATGATGTTGTCTTCATTTCATTTTGTATATGTCGATTGATCAAGCAACGTAGGGCCATGATATAGGTAGACAATGTTTATTAATCTTTATGAAATCAACGTAGGGCCTATCTATTAGTGGAAATAATCAATCTTTCTGTCAAAACTTAATTAATTTAGGCTTAAAAAATTGATATAATTAGTGAAAAAAACCAGATTTAAATTATTGAACTGAGATAATATTTGTATATGTTAAAAAGGTTGGAATTTGTTTATTGATATTTGTGGTTTTTGGATATATGTTTTATTTTCATTTGTTTTTTAAATAATGATTCTATTTTTGAAAGAGGTCACATTTGCAGTTTCTTTTGATGTATATTGATTTTGATAGCACAATATTGTCCATTGTTCTCTCGCTTTTTAATATCTTTGTGCTTGTATATTTGGAGATGGGTGGAGTTAAGAAGCATCTTGAGGAGATTGCTAGCATACAAAGTGAAAGTGTGAAGCTTCTTTGATATCTACTCAAATTTGTTGCTGATGAACAATTTTGGATACATGTCAAGTGATAATCACCTATGATCTAAGATTTGACCTTATGTACAAGATCCTTGGTTTTCAATTCCAAATATTTAGTGTTCAAGCTAATACAATAGTCAAATTAGTTGAAAGAGTTGGCTTGACAAAAAAGAGAATATATTTGAATTAGAAGAAAAACGATTTTGAATACAAGTCAAGTGATAATCACCTATGATCTAAGACTTGACTTTATGTGCACGATCCTTTGTTTTCAATTCCAAATATTTAGTGTGCAAGCTAACACAATAGTCAAATTAATTGAAAGAGTTGGCTTGACAAAAAAGATAATATATTTGAATTAGAAGTAAAAACAATTTCGAGGACAAGTCAAGTGATAATCACCTATGATCTAAGACTTGATTGTAAGTACAAGATCCTTTGTTTTCAATTCTATATATTTAATGTGCAAGCTAACACAATAGTCAAATTAGTTGAAAGTGTTGGTTTGATAAAAAAGTAGAATACATTTGAATTAGAAGAAAAAGTTTGTGGGGATGATCATCTCCAAAGGATAGTTTTGCTCTTGTAGTAAAGTTAAAAGGCATGGGAATAGTTGCAAAGATGGTCTACAAACCATTTAGTACTAATATTTGTTGAAGGCTAATAGATTTTAGGTTTTTTGAGACAGTCTATGCATAAAATTGTGTCACAACCTTCAATTGAACATCTTTTGTAAAGATGATTTAACTATATATACAGTGCATTTGTATGTTTGTTTATAATTGAGATACTATTTAAAATATGCTTGTAGCTGATTATACATCAAAAACATGTTATTATGTCTTATGTATTATATTATTATAGATTATATAATATGACTACCAATCATTGTGAATTTATGTATAAATATTTATGTCAACATTATTATCTTCAAAATATTTTTTGATACACAATAATTTGTAATTATTATTATATAATTTATTATCATATAATATAATATGATATCCTACATAATTAATTGATATCTAATATTTTAAATATTTAATAACTGACTTGCATATATATATAAGCCCATTAGGCACTCTTACTGGGCCTTCAACTATGTAGTAGTAGTAATGACATAAATACCATTATGGAGGGTGATTTTCTGGTCATCATAAGTGCCACGAAAACATGTATATTGCAAACTGGAAAATTACAAACATAATAGAAAAAGTTTGGCCAATCTTTATCAGCTTAACTACGTGTTTAGAGCAACCCTGCTGTAAGGAAGGCAACAAATTCACTGATGCTTTGGCTAACTACATCATAGATCGCACAAAAGACCAACCAGTTAGTTAAGTGGATTGACACTTTTTGATTGAAAAGAGAGCTTGAAATGGTATGATGAGGCAAGATACAAGATATCTCTGCATTTGTGCCGAAATGGTCCAAGTTTGTCACCCCACACATTGAAATCAGAGACCAGGAATACTCTGGGATATGAAGCATGGAACAAAGTGTGGTTTTGATGTTGCTCCATCGATTCAATACAATCTGACAAGAACTGCAAATATCCAATCCACTCTTGAAAGGCAGAGTAGCAATGAGTTTCAAAGTGTATCTCAAGCTAGGCACATGGGAGATGCCCAATTTGGCAAAATAAGGCTTGGAGAGGTTAAAGGAAGTTTTTGTTGTTGATTGTCCATTGGTAGAGGATGCTATATGCAAGGTGCTCAAGAATTTCCCACAATACTACATAGCGTCCATATTCCTTTGGAATGTAATGGGCATATTGAGAGAAGAGGGAATGATAAAGGCACTGCCAGAGTATACACTTAGGTGATTTATATCAGAAAGAGCAAGTTAAGCACAGCAATCAAGGAATATGATATAAAGGTAGGGGAGAGTGCATCCCTGGGGGAAGCAAATTGGTCTCTAAAGGAGTTTAATGAGGTGTTAAGATTTTTCAAGGTTGGCAGGGCCATGCTATTAAGTGAATGACACCTCTTGCACCCAATTGTGGGCAAAGATTTGCACACTAGATATATGTTTTACGAATAGTAAATGCTTAATAATATTAAAAGTATGTTTTACAGTAGTGTAAGTAATAAGTTTCTTATTAAATGAAAATGAAAATCGAAATGGAGATTCTTTTATAATCTATGATATGGGATGATCTGGTTTTGTTTTATAGATGATTTATAATATATGAAATTATCCCATATTTTATATAGAAAGCATTTAACTGCACATATCCTAACTTCTATAAGATTTGAACTTGAGACCTTTCTTTCTTTCAAGAATACTCTTTCTCCACTTATTAAACCAACTTTAAATAAAACTTATGAATGATTAAACAAATTTAACCAGCTTGCTGTCTCAAAGTATACACATGTAATCAGAAAAGACTAAAATAGCCTGCCCAAATAAACAGCAAAGCCAGTACCATAAAACATAAAAGAGAGTGCAGTTTTTTTTTTTGTGAAAGTTTTTGGGAAGTGTGGAGGAGGAAGGGAAGTTGGCACACATTTCCAATGCTTTTGAAGTTATTTAAAACTGCAGCCAACTACTATAAAATAAAGGTACCTGTTTTTAAAAGTGTGCTGCGCACGTGATATGTGTAAGACTTTTAAATTATTTTTAATGATTTAAATGAGTAGTTATTATTAAAAATTATAATTGATATTTATAAAAGTTATTTTAAGTTAATTAAAAAGTAAGTGAATGTATATATATATATATATATATTAAAAATGTACTGAGATATCTATTGTATTTATATGTGAGAAATCGATTAAAAAATAGGTGTTTGAAAAAAAATCTCACATATTTTATATAGATTATATATGTATATGCTATTGACATATGTATAGTTGAAATGTGTAAGACATTAATTGAGTCCTCAACATAATCTTAAGATATGTAATATTTATATATTTAGATTACTAGCAATCACATCTTGGTATGTGATGGGTACGTTGAAGAGGTGTGGAAAGTCAATTAAGAAAAAAATTGGTGTATTTTTTGCATACATTTGTGGAGTGCATGAGGTCAATTGGTAGACCATTTAGAAAATGATTTTTTTGTGCAACAAAGGTCTCAATGGAGAAGTGATAGCTTCAAATAAACTACGCATTAGCTTACATGGATCCAACACAACTTAAACACAACCTCTAAATCGACAAGATAATTAGGGTCATGTTATGTTTGCAATAGGGAGAGAGGGAGAGCTAGGGAGAGCTAGGAATAGAAAGAGGGAGAGAGAGAGGGGTAAGGTAATAGAGATATGGGATATAGATAGAGATAGAGATGGAGGTGGAGATGGAGAAGGAGAAAGATATGGAGAGGAGAGGGGGAGATAAAGAGAGAGGAGAGAGGGATAGATAGAGATGGAATAGATAAATATATAGAGAGGGGGAGAGAGAGAGAATGAGAGAGGGAGATAAAAAGAAAAAAGATAGAGATAGGAAGTGATATATAAAGAGAGGTATAGAGAGGAAGAGATATATAGGGGTAGAGAGATGGAGAGATAACAAGATAGATATAGAGGGAGAAATGGAAAAAGAAATAATGAAGAGATAGAGATAGAGGCAAAGAGATATAAATATAGAAGTCTAGGAAGAGGGAGAGGGAGAGAGATGGATGAATAGAGAGAGCGGAACATGTTTAGAGATAGAGGGGGAGAGAGGGAAATAGAGATAGAGAGGAAGATAGAGGGATATAAGAAGATGAAGATAAATAGATAGAGAGAGAGCTAGAGAGATCTAGAAATAATATTTAATAATTAAGTAATAAAATTAAATTAATTTTACTTTTTTACATATTTTATATCAATAATTCTGAATATTAGAAGCCTTCAACTATCTTGTCATAAACCCATTAATGATTGTTGTGAAAAGTTTGGGATTGAAAAATGGTTTGTTTATCTAGTGAATAATCACATTATAGAGATGCTCCATATTTGTAATTGTCCAAGATTGAGAGTGTGACCCCTATATTTACCATGTTATGATCCACCTCTTTGTTGATAATTAACTTGGAAATTAAGACTAATAGACTTATAATGAGCTAAAACAATTATTTTGATAATTAGATTGGATCTCCAAGTCCCCATTCAAGTGCAAGAGACATCCCCAATCTCAAAGTTTTAGCTTCAATATGGTAATTGGGGGAAGAACCCAAGCCAATTATAAATTTGCGACAATGATTCCCATTTAGAAAAATAACTCCCCCAACAATATTGGGATTCCTCTTAGAAGCCCCATCAAAGAAAATACAGTAAGCATCATGGGACAATGGGGTTGGATTTGAAATTGGCCTCATCCATAGCTTTTGTAACTCCCCAAAAAAGATAAATGGAATTGTACAAATAAACTATTGAATAAATATAATGTATATTTTAATACAATATTATTTTAATTGACCAAAAGTCACTTAAATAATAGAAATACAAATAGATGAATGTTAAGTGCAAATTTTTTGATACTAATGTCATTTTACTTGTATCTTAAGTGCAAAAGTCTGGTGGATGCCTGCAAAGTGTTGGACCACATAAAACAACAAGACAATTGTTATGCCTTGCATAACCACCCCATCTTTTGCCTTCGTCAAAATGGGTCCCCCTTTATTGTTTTTATCCTTGGTTGATTTTCAAACAAAGTTTGGAGTCTTTCTTTTCCAACACTTTGTTTTTCTTTGGTTTATTCTGCCGGAACCGGAACCAGAATTGAATCGGGTTTTGAAACTCTTTCAAAACTCATTCCGATCCCCATCCCGACAGTCTTTTTTTTGAACTTTTTTTTTTTTGTCTTTGTCAGAGCCGGAGCTAGACTGGAAGTTAAGTCGATATTTATTCAAAGTTTCAAAATCAAATCTAGTTCTGCCTCCGCCTCCGCTTTTTGGTCTTTCGTTTTAACTAGGTTTTGCGTGTTAAGTTTTCTTGGTTCGGTCTTTTTGTTTTATTTTGTCATTTTTTTTTGCTTTTATCTTTGTCGACGAAATTGGACTCGGAATGGGAACCAAGTTGGGAAATTACTCAAATTTCCAAGACAATTTTCATTTTGATTCCACTTTCGTCGTTTTTGTCGTTGAATTTTACTGAAGTAGCACTGCAGTGATGTGCTCGTTCCTTCTGCAGTTCCGACTCTGCTCTACTGCATTTATTGCATTAATGACGGGTGCCAGACATGCGTGAAACTGCTAGTTTTTACCTTAATTAGGGATAAATGCATAATTATCATCATTATTATTAAGAAATCGAAGAGCGAACCAGAGTTGCAGTGAAGCTTTTGTGTGAGTAAATTGATTGAAGGAGAGATAGTAGCTTACAGATTTCTTCAGGAAGTTAACCTCTTTGTTTGTGTTCGAGGTAGGGTTTTCTATTCTCGTTTTTCTTTTTACTTTTACGTTTTCTGTTTTTGTTCTTCTTGGTTTGTTGGTTTTGTGTGATTTCCTCTGTAAGTTTGTATGTTTTGGTTGGTTTTGTTCTTGTTTAAGCTTTGCTTGTTTTTGTATTTCTTTATAGTTTTGTTTCTTGTTGGTTTGTTTAGACACGGTCGTTTTAGCCGTGACCGAGTCGTGGTGCCCTAATTTTTAAATACATAGGTTAAATTTGGTTTTTACAGTGAGTTAGGGTTTGTTAAATCTTGTTTTTACTTAAGAAATCTATTACGCATTCAATCTGGTTAAATTAGAAGGGTTAAATTCGTGCCCTAGTTGTTTGTAATCGAGGGTTTTTAGTTTAGGGTTTCTTGGTGCATTTTTGTATTCGCGTTTTAATTTAAATATGATGCCCTAGAAAGTACATTCGCCTCTCGGTCATATGGGGATGGTCTTATCATGTTACATTTAAGCCCCTTTTCGTTTTAATATGACCTATTCCTTAATCATGAAGTTATGCATTAAACTGTTTAAAACATTTATGACGTCATGATCTTTTTAGGCGGAAGCGGGATCAGAATCAATCTAGATTTTGAATCATGTTTTCCAAAAGGGTATCAATTCCATTGCTATCCCATCTCCGACTCCGCTTATAGTGAGAATCCTTCTTTCAAAATAACGACAACCTAGGCAGAAGCGAAAGCCGAACCGAAACGAAATATGAGATTAGAAAATCTGAAAGAAACAGAATCAGTTTCCATTCCGGTTCCGGTTCCGATCACCATGACAGTTCCATCTTCGATCCCGCTCATTATTATTGTAATATCAATAATGGTTTTTGCTCTGAGCCCGACAGTGTTTTAAAGAAGACCGTTTAGAATGTTTTATGTTTGGTTCCGCCACCAATATATATATATGAAGGGTAAGGTTTTAAGGTATATTTTGTGATATTTATTAAACGATCTAATTGTGAGTTTTTGTGCAGGAAAGCTAAGGATGTTAGGAGCATCAGGAGAAGCCTCCCAAAGGAATCGACCTGCAAAGACATCAAAGGCAGCAACAAAGCCCAAGAAGATAAAGCCGGAGCATCTACCTTATACTTTAAGGTATAATCATAGGGGTCTTGTTGTCACTGCAAGCAAGGTGGAATCAGATTGGTCTGATATAACCGACACCAATCTGGGCTCATACAATTTTGAGGAGCTGTATTCAGAAACATTTGCTGAAGATATAACAGGGAGAACTCAAAGAATTTTTGAGTCTGGCTTGGCTTATATCACCTTATTCCCCCTATTTGTCTAGTGCCCGAAGATGATTATGACAGCAACAGGTGCTTACAATCCAGCTACTAGGCAGTGTATGGATGCACAGGACATTGTTATTATTGATTTAACTCCTCAAATGTTTCAAACTATGTTTAGTGTCCCGGATCCAAAGAACCCGGTACAGTTGAAGGAGGCAGAAGCTTTGGAGAAATATAGCAAATACAAGGGATCCAATAAAGCTCACTTGAACAAAAAAGGGTTAAGAACGGAAAAGAAGTCTTTGACCAAACTCCATGATCAACCAAAGAGGACAAAATTTTACAAAGAAGTATTAGACTTGATAATGATATTGTCTAGAGTCTTTGGGAAGAGGGATGCACTTCACTTCAAGGAGTGGATGTTTCCCTTCATTCAGACCATCTTGAATGACAAACAACAATTTGATTGGCCAATGGTGGTCTCTGATGCTATTCATGACCAGTTTGCAAGGATAAGGGAAACCAAATGCTTCTTTATGACTTCTTATGTTGTTTATGCAGCAACTAGAGGAGGTATATTTCCAGGTTTAAGGAGAGTGGGGATATTGGGAGAGGTAGATGGACAAAGGAAAGTGTGGGACCATTATGATCAGTTATCTCTGAAAGTATTTGAAACACAACTTAGAAGGGTTAATGATGCATTTATATATGTGATCATTAACCAACTTAATGGGGATGCAGGATACAGACTGAGCCAAGAAGCTATGGCATTTATCATTGAATGGGGATGTTGGTACATTTAGTACCCCAAGTTCACATACTTCAGGCTAGCTGGATTTGAAGGTCATCCATATTTGCTGCCAAGATGTTGTAGCAATAGGATAGTGTTGATGGAATTTGTATATCAAGCTCTGGGGGTTAATGCCCGGTTTGGATTGAAGCACAAAATAGGATGTCATAAGTTCCCCATGCAATTGGGTGAATACAACTGTCAACATCTGGTGGGAGCTAAGGTAGTGTGTAGTGAGTTAATACATCTAAAACTAGGTTTGTATACAGCTCGGAAGTACTTTGACCCAAGGAAGAAGATGAATGCCTTGCTGCCTTCTATTTTTGATAAACATTTTAATTTGTTGGAAGATTTCTGGAGTGACCTTCAAGATGAGTATGACCTCAGGAAGAAGAATTATGAGAGGTTACCTATCTCACTCATAATAGAGTTTGGGATCAAATATGATATCCCTGACATATTATTAGATGATGGAGTGGTATTAGATCCATCATATGAGGCGTTAAATATTGGCACTAAAAGCTTGGATCCGGTGGACTAGAATTCAAAGGAGACCATTGACATAAAGCAAATAGGGAGGCCAGTTTTGGATAGAAGTATTCATTGGGTTGTCCTAAGAACTAAAACTCCTCAAGAACCAGCTCCTAAGAAGGGGAAGGGATACAAAAGGATCAGAAGGAAATTGCCTTCCAAGGATCCCTTGGAATTATTCCCTCCATACATTGAAGATATTGAGCTTGAAGCAATGGCTCAAGATGAACCAGAGACACAAGAGGGAGATGCCCAAAAGGGACTGGTTGCTTCAACACCTGCATTAGGTGAATCCTCTACTCAAGTCCTACTTACAAAGCAACAAAGTGAAGAAGTGCAGAAAGGGACTCTTCATGATATTGTTGAATCCATGAAGGGAAAAGGAGTAGAGGTAGAGATTTATAATGTTGGAACAAACTCTAATGAGACTTTGTCAGAGAAGGATGCACAAGAAAATATGCCTCTAGAAGAGGATATTGAACAAATGTTGACAGAGGAGGATCATTGGGCGCTATTTGAAGAGGCCAAGAAGGCTGCTGATGATCAAGCACACGCTGCAACAATGGAGAAACATAAGGTAATTGATGCCAAGATACAGGGATGCCTTACTTCAAAAGCAACACCTAGAAGCTAAGCTAAAAGATGATGAAATAGAGAAGCAACAAAGGTAAAAAGAGCATGAGCTCAAGGCCAAGGAGGAGAATGATAAATTAGAGTTGATATAGAAAATTCATGATCTTGAGGAAGAAAAGGCAAGACATCGAAGAGAGAGAGAAGTTCTCGTGGCTAAGTTAAAGCTTTCTGAAGAGGCTCATAAAGAGAAAGAGGAAGCATAATGAGTGCAAAGAGAGAAAGATGCCGAATAATTGATCAAGAAGCAGGAAAAGGAAAAGGAAGATGCATAAAAGCTTAAGGCATTAGAGGAAGAAAGAAACCAAGAATTGGAGAAAATAAGATTAGAAGAAGAAAGGTTGAAGAAGATAAGAGAATACAAGAACAAAAGGATAGGGAGGAAGCTGAAAAGCTTGCACAGATAAGTGTGGAACAAGAGCAACAAGAGAAACAAGGGGTTTCTCAACCTAAAGTAAATCTGCAACCACCCTCTACTACTGCCTCTTCTTCTTCAACTATGATAACTGTTACTCCAGGTGCTCCCACTTGGTTGAAATTGGATCTTCAGAAGAGATCATCGACACCTTCACAACCTCTCAATTGGGAGGATATGATGAAGGAAATTGAGAAAGAAAGGCCTAAAAAGAAGGCCAAGATCCTACATTCCACTAGGCTAACCGACAAAGGAGAAATTATGGTGGAATGTGCTATACCCATGATAAACAAGGATGTAGGAGACATGTAGTTGACAAATTATCAGTTGGGCACTGTTAATTTGGGGAGACCTACCAGAGATCAACAAATGAATTTAATTGATGTGGTAGCATCATCAACCAAGTCAAGAATGTTGAAGGATAAGAAAAGGAAAGATGAGCTTAAGGCTCAGTTAGATCAGTTGCATGTTTTCTTGAAAAGTCTTTCTGCTCCGAGGACACAATAGGTTACCACTATTGAGACCCCAATTTTGCTGAGTAAGAAAGAAGTAGATGATTTGGTACAAGTAAGGGGAAAGGTGGAAATGGTGGATAGGTGGGTTGATAAATTGAATCAAGAAATAAGTGAAGTACTGGAAGACAGTTTTGGGGTTCACAAAATGATTGAGGAACTGATAGAGGAAATGAATCAATATGTTAAAACATTGGAAGAACAGGAGGAGGAGTACAAAGGATACAGTCAGAAATTGAAAGAAGTTAATAAATTACCTAAAACTACTCTTCTAGAACAATCGATACTTGAAGAAGATAATAAAGATTTATTGGAAAAGACTTCTTGCATACTTCGGTTTAGATCGGATTTTTTATATAAACATAAAAATGAGGTTCAAGATTCTGTTAAGGATCTGAATGAACAATTTGAGGAGTTAGAAGCCATTATTGTTGTTATAGTAAACTTTGATATACCAGTAAAGGAAGGCCTACCTTTAAGCCAAATAAAGGAGAAGTGGGATGAAAGGTTCAAAGAGGTTATGCAAAGAGGAGATGATGGTGAAGATCTGCTGATAGATCGATTAATGGACATTAAAGAAGAGGTAAGGGCAACTAAGAGGGAGTTGATGAAGTTGAAAGATATGAGAGGGTTTGCTGCAACAGAGTTGGAAATGATTAAGTTTGAAGACAGCTGGGTTGATGGGCCGGAATTGGACATACTATAACAAGTCCTCTCTAGTTTTGATGAGTACATTGTAGAACAAACTTTGCATGCATAAATCTCATGCATGCATGGTTTTCTTCTCTTATTTGCATGTTGCATGCAGGACTGGCAGTTGTTTTTGAGGCGCATGGTTTTCTCTTCTCTCCTATTTTCTTTTCTTCTAGTTTAACTGAGTGATCAAAGCGAGAACTAGAGATCAAATTGATCTGAGTTTTCAAGAAGACTTAATTCTTGAAAAAGGTGGAATGACCTAAAATAGAGAGGACGTCAGATTTTTGTATATCTATAAATACCCTTAGGGTATCATATTGTAAAGGTCGGCTAATAGAGAATAGAATTGGCCACCTGATATTAGGAGATATAATTTTTCATAGTTGTTACAGAGATACATTGTTACTTCATTTACAGTTGAATATAATTACAGGTTTTATGCAATATGGTGTTAGAATTAAGTTTTACTTGATAAGGTTGATGAGTTATAATCTATCTGTATGCCAGTGATTGTGTTGAAGCATGAGTGTTTCTTATGTGATGACATTCATTAGAAGAAACCGGATTTAAGGATTATCTCGTTAGATTATCGGTGAATTGAATTTATTGAAGTATGTTGATCTATGATCTTAGCGATGAATGAAAGTGTGTTCTTTTGGAATCTTTGAAATAGTTGTGGTATGTGAATTGTGATGTTAAAATAAGTACCTTAGATGCATGCAATAGTATGGATTATTCTGTAAATTGTGTCATGCTTTGGTTTTCTTGATCTGTTGGAAAAAAATTCATTGTTGAAGATATATGTCCGGATGCTAGATAATTTTTGTTCATGTTTACTGATTTACCCTATGATCTATCTTTTTCTTTTATTTAAAAACCCCTTTTCTTTATTAAAATAGCTCAATGAATAAGTCATTGCTTGTATTCCTTGTCACCAACATAGGCCCCTTGAATATTACAGTTGCATGGACCGATTGAGTGACACTAGACAGTTGAGAACCAACTCCCAGGACCTTGGGAGTTAGGCTACTATATGTTGTCTTTCTTTTTCTTTTTTCAGGAGAAATAAAGTAGAAACATTCTGTTTAAAAGTTGTTTGTGTCATTTTCACCATCAACAACAATGTCTCATGGAATACAACTATCATATTGTATACAAGACATGGGTTTGTTCTCAAGGTAATCACACTATTCTACCCAAACTATAGAGGATAGAGGAATTTTGAGCCCCTACCTCTCTTATTGTCAATCACAGCGTGTGAGAGTGTCTCATGGAACATGATTATTACAATAACACTAACACACAAATCAATGATGATTGAATGCACTTTGTAGACATATATGATTAAGATGACTTCAACTATCTTGTATCATTGAAAATGCCTATTAATTATAGATGTTGAATACCATAGATATAATAAAGTAATTAAAATATCATATAAATTTATTTTTTAACAAATATTCATCACTAATAATACAAAAGAATAAATTAATTACATGATTGATCCACATTTCCTAAAAACAATCATGTTGAATTTAAGGTTGAAATATGATAATAATTGTTCTTTTCTATATGCCTTTTCTTTTTTATTTAAAATGCAAGTAATAATGTATTGAATAGATATTAAAATTTCTATGAAAAAACTATTAGCAAAGGCTAAAGACTTGGACAACAAAATCACCTATACTTAATAGAGTTTTTATTTTTCTTTAACCATTTTTCACCACTATTTGTGAGAAATAGAACATTCTCAAATTGTTGATGTTATGATAAATTAAATTCCCTAAGAGACGATGATGTCAATGAGCAGGGCAATCCCACTGACAATTGACTATATTTGTACTCTGTGAGATGGTCTATGGAGTTTCAATTTATGCACCATCAAAGCTATTAATGACCATCATGACATCTATAGTGGCATGAAATATTTTACATAAGGAAAAAAAATTGCTCCATGCGGGGTTATGTTGAAGTGCAATTGGATTTTTTTTTTGCTATTGCCACGACATTCTTCAAGTGAATATGGAGATGCATTTTCAAGAAGAGGGTCTTGTGAGCTTGAAGAATATATTGCTTTAAAGACTAAAAAATATACTTCTATTTATACTCAGCATTACACATCATATATTTGGATGCAAAGTAGTGTTAAGGTAAAGTATGTGTTGTACAACCTTCGTTGTTGGAAGGTAAAATGTACTACTTTTATCAAACATGTCTATACCTAATTTAAATCATGTTTTGCAATTCAATGAAGGAATTATTCTACAAACAAACCTTTGGAAGACGTAATTTATTTAAGCTTTCTATTTTTTAGATGGTTTCTTTTGATGGGTTTCATAGTAAACCTACTCTACTTTGTGTGATGTGCTTCATGACATGACCTCATTTATTTAATTGATTTGTGTTCTACGTAGTGTATTAGTGGGATGTGGTAACATTGACATGCCTTTTCGGCCATTGAAGATCTTCTGGCTATCAATTCTATCTATCTAAGATTTGCATTGAATATAAATTTTTGATGTTCATGAATGTGCACTTTATTGCATGAAGGATTGCCTTCTTTTAATCACATGTTCGTCATTCATGTCATAACTATCTTTAACCCGCATATGTGCACCTTTTAACTTTATTATATTATTATAATATTAAATAAAATTATTATTTATATATTATTCATTATATCTATAAATTATATTATATATATTCTACTTCCAATGAATCTAAAAAAAGCTGATAAATTATAATTAAATATTATAATCAAAACAATAAATATTTATCTACCAATTATCAAAATTAACTAAATTTTTTCATTTGGGACCAACCCCAATTCATCCATCCCAAATATTGGATTACAAAAAATTAACTCAAACATGGGTCACCCATATCATAATGTGATTGCTAATGCGGTAGACACATTATTATACCAAGTGGATGTCTTGAAAAATCAAATGCATGCGCTAGAACAACAATTTGACAACATGCAAATATCAACCTACTTCGTAACACCATCTCAAAGAGGGGCAAAATGTAGACACCTAAATTTGGCCACTTACGTTTAGTCAAATTCATCCCTTTTTCATCTAAATATCCTCTTATTCACATTAATTAAATAATATTGCTATTATCTAATTAATACCCCTAAATTCCTCTAAATCCCCAAGGTATTTAATTAATCAATTAAATACTTTATCCCCCTTTATCGCTCTCCCCTAAATTAAATAATATATCAATTTATTTAATTTATTTGTCAAAGATTATAGGGATTAAATCTAAATATTTAATTCCCTTTCCCCTTTCTCTCTCCTCCCATCACATCCTCCATAATCTACACCCAATCCTAATCCTAATCCTAATCCCCATCTAATCTACCCACTAAGAATTTGCACACACTTAATCCATGATTAAGTTGGTCAACCCTCCCCATCACATCAATCACATGGGTCTTATACCTTCAAGGGTACAATATCCCTCTCAAGCCCTCTCCTTGTGTCACTTGGCACAATCTTGTGGCTTGAGAGATCATCTCTCATCTCCACCATTGATCTCCATCATGCAATCATGGCCATTCATCCATAATCCTCCTCAATCTATTTATCCTAATACTTAGCCATTTTCATCTCTCTCACCCAATTTTCACTGGAGCACCATTATGCTACCTAAATTTTGAGTGAGCACACAACCCATCCCATATCATGGGAACATCTACACAATAGGAGGCTTTGTACGTTGGTTTGAACTCCTCATTGCCCAATCTTGAGTGTTTTGCTTGTTTTAAGTCTTTTTCTTGATTTTCTTGCACTTTTGGTGGATTGAAAACATTGCACACAGGTGGTGACTGAGCATAGGCTCAGTCATTACCAAGACAAAATGTGAGCACGTTATAACACACTCAGGTTATGGTTTGAATTTCAAAAAATATAAATTTTTTGAATTCAAAAAAAATTACCGAAATGCGAGCATGTTATAACACGCACGCATTTTGGTCTACATTGAATTTGTTTCCTCTTTTTTCCTCTTTCTTCTTGTTATCTTTCAAGGAAACTATATACATTACAGTTTGAAATTTACATATAGACATTTATCTAATACTTTAAGCTATATTTCATGTATATAGTTTCAAGATGCTTGAGAGTGGTTTCAAATCTCTAGGAGTTATAATTCAAATTATAGTTTTTTGGAAAATCTTACAATTTTTTAGATTTCGCCAAATTTCAGTAATCAACATGTCAAATTTCAATAATCAAGAGGTTAAATTTTTTTAATCAACAAGTTGTATCATATTTCTCTCTCTCTCTCTCTCTCTCTCTCTCTCTCTCTATCTCACTCATTGTTTATCCCTTATGCTCTAGATCTCTCTCACACTCTCTCCTTCCCTCTATACTTCTATCAATCTCACCTCTCTCTCCCTCCTTCCCTCCGTCCCTCCGTCCCTCTATAATTTTCTATCTCCCCCCTCTCTGTTCCTTCCTCCCACCCACCTTCCCTCTCTACCTCTATCTCTCTCTCTATCCCATCCTTCTCTCTCTCAATCTCTCCACCTTCCTTGTTCCCTCTCTCTCTCTTCCCTCATCCCACCCACCTTCCCTCTCTACTTATCTCTATCTAATCTATCCCTCTTTTCCTATCTCTCACCCTCCATTCTCTCTTTCTCAATCTCTCCACCTTCCTCCTTCCCCTCTTTCTCTCATTTTCTCTATCACACTTCTCTCTCCCTCTCTCCCTCCCTCCTTCCCTCTTTACTTCTCTCTATCTCCATCCCTCCCTCCTCTCTCTCTATCTCACCTCTCTCTCCCTCCCTACATCTCCCTCTCTCTCTACTTATCGCACCCTCCTCCCCCCTCTCTATCTCTCCTTCCCTTTATACTTCTCTCTATTTCTCTCTCTCCATCTCTACCTCTCCCTCCCTCATTCCCTCTCTCTCTCTCCTTCCCTATCCCACTCTCTCAATCTCCCAACCTTCCTCCTTCCCTTTGTGTTTCTCATTCTCACACACTCCCTCCCTCCCCTCTCTCTCTCTACTTCTCCTTCTCTATCTCTCATTCCCTATATAATTCTCTATCTCTCTCCATCTCTCCATCTCTCTCCCTCCCTCCTTCCCTCTCTCTCCCTCTCTCTCAATATCCCCACCTTCATCCTCTCTCTTTCCTTCCCTCTATACTTCTCTTTTTCTCACCATTATCTCTCACCCCCTCCTTCTCTCTCTCTCTCTATATATATATATATCACCTCTCTCTCTCTCTCTATCTCACCTCTCTCTCTCTTCCTTCCTCCCTCCCACCTTCCCTCTATACTCTATATCTAACCTATTCCTCTATGCCTCACTCTCTCTCTCTCCCTCCCTCCTCCCCCTTCTCTATCTATTTTTCCCTATATATAATTATCTCTATCTATTTCTCTCAATCTCTACATCTCCATCCCTTCTTCCCTCTCTCTCCCAGTCTCTCCCTCTCTCAATATCCCAACCTTCCCCCTCTCTCTCTCCATCTTTCTCTTGCTCTCTCATTTCCCTCTACTCTATATCTCACCATTCTCTCTCTCTCTCTCTCTACTTCTCCCTCTCTATCTCTCCTTCCCTATATACTTCTCTCTCTCTCCCTCTCTCCATCTCCACCTCTCCCTCCCTCCTTCCATCTCTCTTGATCTCCCCACCTTCCTCCTCTCTCTCTCATCCTTATCTATCACTCTCTACTTCCCTCTCTACTCTCTATTGAGCACCAT
>CM021110.1:433892065-433960168 GCA_007115665.2 Sequoiadendron giganteum | reverse complement strand
GTCCCTAGAGTGCTTTTGATGGATTACAAAAGGCATATGCTAAGAATATGCAACTTCAGAGCAGTTTCCAAGAGGTTTTGAATAATTGGATTTTGAGAGCCACTTCAATAAAAGAGATCATTAAGATGCCATATTTTGATGGCAATGCTCCCAAAAATAATACAAATAAGTGAGCAGATTGATTTATTGGGAGAAGTATTCACATTTCAAACAGAATTGGATATGCAATTTAAATCTAAGTTGAAGATGTTTGAAGGTATGGAGAAAGGAATAATGCCAAAGATTATGGACAATTTAGGGGCTATAAAATCTTTGGACATATGGAAAGTTGAATAATTTTCAAGTATTATTCCCTTATTGTCATCATATATCTATAAAGATGGCAAACCAAATCTAGCTCTCTTGAAAAATTCAATTGATGACTTATTTAAGTTAGAGACTAATCTAGATTATAATTTTGCAAAAGAGACAAGGATAATTACAAATGCCAGATAGAATGCCCACAATAGTAAGGTCCAAAAGCTTTTGATTTTTCAATGGCCTTCAAAAGAAAAGTATAGCTTGTGGGTAGAGAAATATATTAAATAAATGTCTCCTATGCTTATTTTTGTCTTTTTACAAAGGTGTGACTCTTTTTTTTGTGATCCAATTAGCATCTTCCTTGAAAGTTTTTTTTGAAGGTTTGCAGTTTCAAAAGGTGATAGAAGAATATCATTGAAATGATTGCACTTCCACCTTTCCTTTTTCATCATTTTAGGATCAACAAGTATCTTCTTCAATGACATATGCAATTGTTTTGTCTGTTAGTAAGAGATTTGTTTCTCCCATGAAGTAGTTATAACTTGTTTTGTCTAATCCTAAAGGGACAAGACTGATAAATGAAAATGTGACATCTATCCATGGCATGAAGATTGTTTAATCCCTTATTTTATAAAAGGGAATTCAAGGCCATTTTGTCAGGATCTTAGAAAATTTTGTAAGTGGAGCATTTATGTTCTAGTATGTATATTTTTGGTCTAGGTTTTCATAGGAAAGGATGTCATTATAATTCTTAATTTTTATAACAGTACTACTTTTGTACATCAATATACAATGACAATTTTGCAATTAATTATCTCCTAAAATGTATACTCCATTATCATTTATGAATAAAATTTGATCAAAGATCACTTTTATTCATCTTTGCAAGTTTTCTACAATTGAATGTTTCTTTTATGGCTTCTATTCAAGGAGAAGATTAATCTGTTGTGCTAGGAATATTGAATTTTTTGGATATATATAAGGATTTCTAAGTAGAGTTTGTTGTAAATTCTAAGAGTAGCAGTGTAAGGCATTGTTACTAAGCTTTTCAGAATTAGGTTGACACTGTTGTATAAGTTTTCAAACTGCATTTTCCTTGACTTTTTTGCCTAGGTCTAAGGCACATGTTCTCAGGTGCAAAATGCATAATAAATCCAAGAATCTAGCTCATTAAGTGTGTTTCATCAGTAATTCTTGGTCATATAAAGAGAAAATATTTGTTTGAAGCAATATCTAATGTTAATCAAATGAAATTCTAGTAGATATTACATAGGACCACCCTCCTAGGTCTTGCAAAGTCTGATGGGTAGAGGAGAAAATTGTCAAAACCTTTCTCTTGTTCATTGGCCAACCCCTTAGAACAATTAAACATAACAATTGGCTAGTCCTTTAGATCGTTTTAGGAACTAGTTGGAATTATCCTAAAAATAAACCAACACTTAATTTGTCTTATAATTTTACCATTGTATATATATTCAAGGGTTCTCTCATTTGTACATAAATGAACCATTTTGTATGCATTTGATCGATTTTATATCTTCAAAGAATTTCATTTCTTCTCTCTTATGTGGAAATTTATTTTAGTTTCAAGTGTCTCTTGAAATCTATGACCCTCTTTATAATTCTTACAAGAACAATATACCTCAATGTAATCCTTTTACCTTTAATTCTCAATCATCATCTCCCATAGAAAATGGATAAATTTGAAGCTACCTCAAATTCCACATAAGAAATAGACCATTAGGGAGCTCATTAAAATATAAAAATTTATTAATCTCCTTTATACACTTTTTTTCTAACAACTTGAACCTCATTCTCACTTAAATTTATCTCTTGTGGAAAGCCATAGGGTAATTTTTCATAATTATCATGTACACATCTTTTTTTGGGGATTTGTTATCACAACACCTCACATTACAAGAGACTACAATTATTTTTTGGAATATATCCAAATGCTTTCTAATCCTTACTCTTTTAGTTTTTCCCATTAATTTCACCTTTCTTGGCCTCCATTTGTTCCTATCTTTATAGTGACATCCACCTTAAAGTTTTGACTAAAATTTACTCAACTTTGAGATGGTTTATCTGCTACTACTTTTTCTTGTTTCCTTGATATTATTGTAGAGATCCTAATTCTTCCATGTCATAATGAAGATATTTCTTAAGGATATTTGAAGTTTGACAATTTCCTAAGAAAGATAATTCCATAATATTCTCTTGGTTTCCACTTGCATTAATAAATATGCTATGACTAATATCTTGTTCCTAAGAAGGTTGAGATTTAATTTAGTCTTGAAAGTATTTATAGTGTCTATGTTACTAGGTGAGGTTATTTCCTTAAGACCTAGCTAATTTTATTCTCAATTGGTTACTCTACCAATGGTTGTTCTAACACCATTTTTTCCTTACATTGATCCTATGGTGTGTCATTAAAAATAAAATAATCTAAAACTACAAATTGATTGTGGTTTTAATAATTATCTCTTTGATTATGAATGATGGATTTCCCTTAACCTATTATGTGACCATAATTTTATGATTGGTCTCTTTATGATACTTTCCCATTCCTTTGGTCCTTTTCCCTTTATTCTCTTGTATTTTAGTATGTTGATATAGAAAAAAAATTGATTTTATAGTCCATTCTCAACTTGTGAGCATATTTTTTATATATTTTTAGGATTTAAAGATGACTATGACTTTTGTCCTCTTGTCATATTTTTTTTTAAAAAGGGGGGAAAAAATTTATTGAAACCAAAGAATTAGTACAAAGCAAGAGACCACATGCCTACCAAAGGAAATCCAACCAACAGAACAGGTCCCAAGAGGGGCCCATCAGAGAAACCAACTACATATTCCAATCCTCCATGATTAAATTTTCTAGGGCTAGAGACTGCTCAGACGAGAAGAGTCCCTAGTCACCCAAATCGCACCTCTCTAAATGGTCAGAAGCCCATTTAGCCAAAAGATCTGCCACTTTATTCCACTCCCGAGGAATATGACTAAAAGAAATAGAGTCCAAAGAACTACAAAGGTTCAAAATTTTCCTAATCACTATGGCCAAATTTCAATTAACTTCATCCAATCTCTGCTCATTCAACATATCAACAACAATTTGTGAATCAAATTCACAAATAATCCTCCTCTAGCCCAGGGAACAACCTCTTTCAATGGTGTGAAGAATTGCAAGAGCCTCCATAAGGTTGTTAGAGTGTTTCCCCTTCTAGATAGAGAAGAAGAACACCACACCTCCCATACTATCTCTGCCAATACCACCAATCCCCACATGCCCAAGATTCCCCCTAGAAGAGCCATCTGTATTAATCTTCAAAGTCCTAAGAGGAGGAGGAAGCCATCGACCCTCCTAATGAACCATCCTTTTGGACAGACGAGGACCCCTACCCATAGATTACCCAAGTCTTCCATCCATTAATCCCAAATTCCTAACAAAAGTAGCATCACTAGGATCCACCATAATAGAAAGGTCACATTTTAGCCAAAATAGTCTCCTAAATCTTGCACAAAACCTTTCACCATAAATGGTTCACCACCAACTTCACATCCTGAAATATCCTTTGATTTCTTTCTAACTAGAGATGCCAAATAATAAAAGTAGGGTTAATAGCCCAAGCGATTTGAAGAAATGAAGCCTTGGTAGGAGGTCGACCCAAGCTTTCCCAAAACTCAACCAAAGAGGTGGCATAAACACAAGCATGATTCCACACTGCCCACCAAAGGTGCCATATCTCCCTGGAGTAAGGGCACTGGAAGAAAATATGTGAGGAATTTTCCTCACTATTGGAGCACATAAAACAAATAGAAGGACCCTAGAAGCCTCTCTTGTGTAAATTATCCCAGATAAAGCATCTATTTTGAACCACCGACCATAAGAAAAAGTTACATTTGGACCACGAGAACTTGTTCCAAACCTATTTCCACCAGGGAACAATCCTCGTATCATATAAAGGGCATGAATTCATGATATTAAATTTAATCTCAACTTAATGTTCCTATTAACAACTCAATTGATTCTAAAAGAGGTTTGATAAGATCAATTTCAATATAGATATCAACATAAGAAAAAAATATATTCATTTTATACCCTTAAAGATGATAGGAAATTTTCCAAACATAATCTAATGTCATTCAAAATGTCTTCTCTCTATAATTATACTCGCTATCAAAATAGACAATTTCAAACATGAAATTTGAAAGATAATTTCTTAATAGAATAAAAAACCACATGACAAAATTTAATAAAAAGACTTAGAAGTTCCATAAAAGTAAGCCCCCTCGAAGATTCTAAACTTATGTCCCTCATTATATAAATATACTAAAAAGATAACTACTAGAAACAAAAAAATTTATCCATATCATCTAATGTTTTCCATGCAACCTTAGTCAATTCTTCAACTTCACCTAAAGTAGCTCTTATACCCATGACTTTGTAGATTAAGAAATTATCCTTAACCAATTCTTCAACTTCACCTAAAGTAGCTCTTATACCCATGACTTTGTAGATTAAGAAATTATCCTTAACCAATTCTTCAACTTCACCTAAAGTAGCTCTTATACCCATGACTTTGTAGATTAAGAAATTATCCTTAAGACAAAAACAAATGTCACCTCCAATATTTTTTTAATTAGATCACCATATAAATTGTTTTCACTTTTTCTAATTGTAACCATTGATTTTTTTTTGTGATATGTGAAACATGCAATTCTTTGTTAGAAGCTACTTTCAAACCATTGATAGATCTTCATTATTTTCCATTGGGATCTTCATTAAAGACATCACATGGTTTAATTTTAAAATGTTGGAAATTATCTCAAATCAAGAAAGAATAATAAATTTCACTTCATACTGTATAAAATTTTGTAGATGATTTATTTATTTTAATAAATTAGAAATTATGATTAATTCAATATAGATAATATTTTTAATTTAAAGATATTTTTCAATGTATTTCAGATACAATTTTTACGGATCCAAAATTATGAATTACAAAAGAAGGTATGCATTTAAGTTCTTTTTTATCTTTAATTATTTCTTTTATATTCAAAATTATTATATCAATCTTATTTTTGTTTAATAATATTTTTGTTTGATCAATGTGTTTTAGATACAATATCTTGAGATCTATAATCATGAATTACAAAAAAAGGTATGTAATTTTTTATATTATTTGTTTAATACATTTTTATATTGTTAAATTGATTATCTAATAAATTCATAATATATTTTTATATAGTTTCAGGAAAGTGAGTACTTCATCAATGAAGTTGCAACCTTCATAAACAGAGAAAAAGTGACATCCTCTGAATATAAAGATTCTTATATTCAGAATATAGATCCTTATGAATGATTTTGATAATAATTTTATTATATGTATAAATCTTGACAATGATTTAATATTCAACTTTTTTCTTTAAGTAAACTATAGAAATACTTAATATAAATATTTGATCTCTAGAAAGAGATTTATTAAAAACTCTTCAAAATATATTAATATATTCATAATAAAATGCTTAGTTAGACTGAAATGTTTTATTATTATATCTTTTAGATTTGTTAATTTTCTTAAAAGACTATGAATAATTAGCGTTGAGTTAAAAGGAAACTCTAGAGTAATTCATATAAAATTTCTCTATCATTATTGATATATATGTTTTTAATTATTTTTAAAAATATTTTATTTATATAAATTTGATTGCATTTAAATAGATAACTTTCTTAGATTAAATATTATTTTCTTAATGATATTATAGTTCTTCTTATTTCAAATAAAATAACAAGTAATGATATACAATGTTAGTTGAATAGATAGTTATATTATTTAACAAAGTTTTCAAGGATTTTTTTGATATTAATTTAAAATTTAATTGTTTAGTGTATGTTAGAAAATATATGAGTAGTTATATTTTTTTATGAGAATTTTAATATATAATATTTGAGTTAAATTTATTGATCTATCAATAGATGGTTGCTCATATGAACCCATTTTTTGTGCGTATAAATGATCCACTTAATAGTTCTTTTATTTAATGATGTTAACGTGAGTGAAGCACTAATAAATTATAATAAATCATTGATTCTAATATTAATCTAATTCAAATATGTTAAACCATAAATTTTTCTTAAAAATCAAACCCACATAACTCCTAGACCATTTACAAAACCTAAAATAAATATTATATCTTATAAACCATTCATGGTACAAACTCCCTTAACTCATCCATTTATCTTTACAAATCCACTAACATATGTATCAAATCAATTATAAATTATAAAGAAAATAATTTTAACAATTTCAAATTCTAGTAAGGCGGGAAACTCTGCTCTAGGGGTTGGCATTAATGGTGGTGCTCAGGCTGACGTTTGGAGGTCGGCTGATGGTTGTCTTTTGGATGGGACATCTTGTGGGTCCTTCCCGTTGGGTAACTCTTATGTCCTTTTCTCTGTCGGTCTAGGTTCAGATGGTACACCTTTGGACAAAGTGGGGTCTCTTTTTGTGGCTTCTGAGGTTGTTGTCATCTCTGATGTTGTTCAGCAAGTTGTTGCCTTAGTGGATGGTAAGTCTAGGTCAAACCTTTTTGGTGCTAAGCTTAAGGAGAAGAGCTTGTCGCCTCTGGTTGATTTTTTTGCTAACCCGTCAGCTGGTGATTACTTTGTCTTTGTTCTGGACTGTATTATTGATAAGGGTTTTTTTCCTTTGGAGCAATCACTTGTTGGTAATTTTTTGGGACCATGGCCCAATATTGAGATGGTTCGCAACTTGGTGAAGAATCGATGGCATTTGAAAGGCCAGGTTGAGGTTGCGGCCCTTGCAAAAGGCTTCTTCTCTTTCTCCTTCTCGTGTGAAGAAGATTTGTTGAAGGTGTTGGTGGGTGGGCCTTGGATTATTGGTAAATCTACTCTAGTGCTAAAGAAATGGGAGGTTGGATTTTCCCCACGTTCGTATTCTTTTGACTCGTCTCCTTTATGGGTTTCTTTGCCTGGGCTTCCGTTGGAATTCTAGGATGAACAAGTCTTTAAAGGAATTATGACTACTTTTGGGTGCCTGCTTTTTATTGATAATCTTACGGCTTCTAGGTGAAGGCTTTTTTATGCTCGGCTTTGTGTGACTCTGGACCAAGCTACGGATCTTCCTTCGATGATCAAGATTAACTCTAAGTTAGGAGTATGGGAGTAGGCCATTGAGTTTGAGTCTATCCCTTTTTCCTATTTCCATTGCAAGAAGGTGGGTCATTGGGTGAAAAAGTGTCCTTTGAAGCCCAAGGTTCCTCCTCAAAAGCCTCTGGGTCCCTCTCAAAAGGAGGCCAAAGTTTGGAAGGAGCTTGGGAAATGTCCTATTTCAGGGGTTGAGACATGTTCTGCTGAGCATGTGGAGGAGGTTTTGAGTGAGGATCTTCCTATTGGTGGTTCTGGTAAGCTTGAATAGGTTGTTTCAATGGTGTGTCCCTACCCTGCAAAAGAATTTTCCTCTGAGGAGGGTGATTTTAAGGCCCTAGACAATGAGAAGCTTGGTGGGACTACGGAGGAACTGGTGGGTGTTGATTCTTTGGCACTTGTGGTTGCTAAGCCGAAGAAGGTGACCCCTCTGAAGATGATCTCTGAGGACTTTCTTTTGTCTTCTAAGGATGAGTCCTCGGATCCTTTGAAGGTGGAACCAGTGATGGATGTTGTTGATCCTGTGGTGGAGACGGTTGTTTCTGATGAATTGGTGCTCACCTCTTCTGTCAATGGGGGTCCCTCCTATACCAAGGTTGTGGAGGTTTGTACCCCTGCTTCCAAGTCTTGCAATAAGAATAAATTGAACCCATTTGTGGGGGGATGACTAATAGGAACCCTATCAAGTTGGATTGTGGTTCTGGAGCCAAGGGGTAGAGGAAGGTCCTTTTTGAAGAAAGTTCAAGAGAGGGCGATTAAATGCGACATTTTTGATGGCTCATAGGTTATTTTGTTCGAGTTGGGCCTGAATGGTCCTTCACAAAACCTTTTAAGAAGATCCTCTCATGGAATATAAGAGGATTAAATAATCCTCATAAGCAAGATCTTCTCCCCAATATTGTGAGAAATCACAGTCCTGATATTATTTTGATTCAGGAAACTAAGATGAGTGAGGAGAAGGTGGATAGAATTAAGAACATATTCTTTAAGGATTGTGGGTGTCAAGCTGTTGACTCTGATGATGCTTCTTGGGTGTGGTAATGTTTTGGAATCCTAAGGTTGTTGTTGGTTCTGCCTTGTTTTCTTTTGAGAATCATGTGGTGACGTCTTTCTCTTGTGCCAAGGATAAGTTCTCTTAGGTTTTGTCGAATACTTATCCTCCTAATTTGAAAATTTCTCGTAAGCATTTTTGGGGGTGTTTGAATTCCTTTAAGGTTCAATTCTTGTTACAAAATTGGTTGGTGATGGGGGATTTTAACACTCCACTTAATGATGTGGATAAGTTTGGGGGATCTCAGTGGCGGATGACAATCATCTTGGTCTCATGAATTTCATCAATGATAATCAGCTGCTAGATTTGGATTTGGGTGGGGCATAGATTATAATTGGTCTAGTAGGTGCGTTGGTGATGCTCTTATTTAGGTCAAGTTGGATCGGACTTTAATTTCTCCTAGTTGGTTGCATTCTTATGCTTGTTCTCTTTTGGCTTTGACTAGACTTGGCTTGGATCATTTTCCTATATCTCTTAAGGATGAGATCTTTAGTCACAAAAAGGCATTCCTGTTGAGATTTGAAAAAATGTGGACTAGCCACCTAGATTTGCGGTCTAAAATTGGTGAATGGTGGAATTTGAATGTGATTGGTTCTGCTATGTATAAGGTGGCGAAGAAGATTGATTTTTTGAAGCAGAAATTGATTCCGTGGAATAAGGAGTCTTTTGGAAACATTTTCAAGGAGAATTTAGAGCTAAAGGTGAAACTGGACTCTATGCAGCAAAGAATGCAGGATTTTGGGTCTAACCTCTTGCTTCTTCAAGAGGAAAGTGTTCTATTGGATAAATTGCACAATATTGTTGCTAAGGAAGAGGATTTTTGGAAGCAAAGGTCTAGAGAGATTTGGCTCCGAAGTGGGGATAAGAATATCCGGTTTTTCCATCTTACTACTCTAAAGCCTAGATCTTCTAATAGGATTTCCAAAGTTCTTGTGAATAATGCTTCTCTTAAAGAGGATGATGATATAAGATCTGTAGCTCGATATTACTTTGAGGATATTCTCTCGGAGGATCATCCTATTGATCTTGTTTGCCAACAAGGATTCATTAATCTTATTCCTAACCTGGTTTCAGAAGAGGATAATAGGGCTTTGTCTGGCATTCCATCGGATGAGAAGATCAGAAAGGTTATTTTCTCTTTTGAAGGAAATAAATATTTGGGCTCTGATGGGTTCCCAATGTTATTCTTTAAAACTTATTGGGACATTATTTATAAGGATGTTTGTAATGCTACTAAAGAATTTTTTGGGAGTAAGCAACTTCTTAAGGAACTGAATTCAACGTTTTTAGTGTTAATTCTGAAGAAACCTGGGGCTGATTTTTTTGGTGATTTCAAACCTATTATTTTATGTAATTCATTATATAAAATTTTCTCTAAGGTGCTTGCTTCAAGGTTGCAAAGAGTGCTTTCTAAGATCACCTCACCTCAACAGAATGATTTTGTGTCGGGAAGGAAGATTTTGGATTCTATTCTTATGGTGCATGAAAAAATTCATTCTCTCAAAGTGAATAAGAAACTTGGGCTTATTTTAAAATTGGATTTGGTCAAAGCTTATGATCGGGTGAATTGGCATTTCCTTATCAACACCCTCAAGGTGTTTGGTTTCTTGGACCAGGTTTTGCAGTTGGTGTGGCAATTAATCTCCTCTCCTTATTTCTCAGTGCTTATCAATGGCTCGCCTTTTTATTTCTTTAGAAGTTATCGTGGCCTGCGTCAAGGGGACCCTATTTCTCCTTTTCTTTTTATCATTATGGTGGAATCTTTGGGCGGGTTTATTCTTTAGGTGGTGTCTAATGGAGCCTTTAAAGGTTTGTATCCCTCTTCAAATCGGATTTGTTGCTCCCATCAACAATTTGTTGATGACACTATTATTCTTGTGGAGGCGTCTGTGGTTGCGGCTAAATCTATTCACTCGATTCTTCATCAATATGAGGAGGCTTCAAGTCAAAAGGTGAGTTTACCTAAGAGCGCTATTTTTTTTCTTAATACCCTGGAGCATCGTCAATTAAAGATTGCTAGAATTTTAAAATGTGGCATTGGGGAAATTCCTTCAACCTACCCGGGGCTCTCTCTTTGTTATAATGGTGTCCCTGATTCTTTTTGGAATGGTATTATTGACAAGTTTCATTCTAAAGTGGCTGGATGGAAGGTTTCTTTGCTTATCCATGCTGGTAAAATTCAACTGATCAAGTTGACCTTACAAAATTTTCCAATTTATGCCTTAAGCTTATTCCATATTCCTAGAAGGTTTTGGGAAAAGATTGAAAGTATTTAGAAAAGATTCCTCTAGTTTGGGGTGGAGGAGAATAAAATATTGCACTTGCTATCCTAGGAATAATTCTGTAGGCCGAAAGTCCAAGGTGGCTTAGGTCTGCGTAAGCTAAAAGACTTTAATGTGGCCCTTATGGAAAAACAACTCTTGAATTTGCTTGATTTTGATAAAGAATGGACTACTATTTTCTCTTTGAAGTACTTGAGAGGGGTGGACAAAGTCAGAGATTTAGGTAGGGAGAATTTTGTTCCTCTTCAAGGGTCCATCCTCTGGAATTCTTTGCTTCATGCTCACTTGACTATGAATGTCGGCCTGCATTGGCTCTTTGGGAATGGGAGGAGGATCTTGTTCTAGGATGATTGGTGGACTGGCCACAGCCCCTTGAAGGATGAACCTTGGGCGGCCCCTTTCAGAGAATTTTCTATCAGAGAGTGGGGTGTGTATGTTCCTAATTATATCTTTGATAGAAGTTAGATCAGGCTTGATTTAGTGAATAGGGACTTGGAACCCCTTTGTTCATTCCTTTCTTTGATTCATATTCCTACTGATATTCCTGATGATTCGGTGGTGTGGTAGTTGACTTTCGATGGTAAGTTTTCTATTTCTTTTGCCTTCTTGTTCCAGACGCGGGTGGTTGGCCCTCCTCCTTTCTAGGGAAGATTGTGGAATACGAAGTTGTTTCCCAAGGTCAATATTTTCTTTTGGCTTTTGTGTCAAGATAAGATTTTAACTCTCAATAATCTTGTGAAGAGGGGTTTGTCTCTCTCGAACAGGTGATTCCTATGCAAAGAAGTGGTTGAGGATTGTTTTCATCTTGTGGTTGGTTGTAGTTATACTTGGGAAGTATGGAATTATATTCTTCAGCGGTGGGATTTATCTTGGGTGTTTCCTACCTCTTTCTCTGATTTTTGGTTTCAGTGGGTGGCTCCTACTCTTAATCTGGCTCTCTTTATGTTTTGATCTCTCATCCTAACACATTTGGCTTGGGGAGTTTGGAAGGAACATAAAAATCATGTTTTTCGTTAGTTGGAACTGCCGCCTTGAAGGCTGGCCTTGAAAATTTGTGAGGCTATCAAGGAAAATTTCCTTTCTGAGTTCTTGGAGCTTCCCTCTAGTATTCTTAAGGTGGCAATCTCTCCTTATGATGTGTTGGTGGGTAAAAGATGGAATCTCTCTTGTGACCTCTCCATTCCGGTGAAGAAGATAAAAGCTTCTAGGGAGGGGGTTCATTGGATGGCTCCCTCTTGTGGTTGGTATAAAGTTAACTTTGATGGTGCTTCTGAGGGGAATCTGGGACCTGTTGGTTGTGGGAGAGTGTTACGTGATGATAATGATAGATTTGTCTCTATAGTGGCACTCCCTTTGGGAACCCAGACTAGCCACTATGCAAAGGTTGTAACAACCTATCATGGCATTGTTTTGGCAAAAAAAATTGGGGTCTCCAAACTTTGGCTTGAAGGGGATTCCCTTAATATTATAAAGTGTATTTTGTTGACTAGTTCCCTTTCCTAGTCAATTGCACATCTTATTATGACTCATTGTCTATCATCGATTCGTTTGATGAGATCAAAATTTCTCATGTATTTAGGGAAGCCAACTCGTTGGCTGATGAGGTGGCTAATGTGCGTGTGGTTTCTCGTAATAATTGGGATGATTTTGAAACCTTGCCTTTTAATCTTAAGATTATCTCTAATAACGACTAGATGTATTGTCATTGAGTTTGTTAAGTTGGGGGATGGCTCTTTTATTTTGTTATGAGTTGGTTCTTTCACGCTATGTTTTGGACCTAGTCTTCTCATTATTGCCTCCTTGTAATCCATGTTATTATGGTCTGATAGTGTAGGAGTGATGGTACTTTGTTTGGCAGGCTTACATGATTTGTGGGTCTTTATTGCATTTTTTTGTGGTGTGTTTTCTTAATCCTTTTTGTGCAAAATATTAAGGTGTTGGTGGAGTATTGTTTGTTGCATGCCATCATGGGTGGTGCTCATTGCAGAGTGGATTCAAGCTCTTGTGAGGAGTTTAAAACTAATGAAACTGTGTGGGAGCACTTGGAAAAGGGTGGGGTTAGCTCATATTTGCTTAAGCTCCGAGGGTCGAATCCTAAGGTGACAGATGTCTTTGTTAAGGGGTGGAGTGAAAGGATTCTACATTTTAGAGGTGTAGAATTTAACATCAATGAGGATTTTGTTGTGGAGGTTACTGGCCTTCCTACCTCTGGAAGGAAATTCTACAAAGATAGAGGTGTGGTGAAGAAAGTCTTGGCTAATTTCTTTAAAAAATGAAGAGAAGAAGAAGCTCGGGTCAGTTGGTAGTGGTGGGTACTCTCGTAATTCACTCAAGCCGCTATGGAGGGATATTGCTTTGACAATCATGCATTTCTTCACTTTGGAGGGTAGGTTTTATGTGGTTTATAGCTATCATTTTATGTGGTTAAATCATTTTTGGCATAATGATTTTGTTTCCTTCCCATTTTATCTTTTGTCGTCAATGGAGCATAGTATTGAGGATCACTGCACGAACCCTGGGAAGGCCATTCTCCATGAAGGTCTTATGAATTTAATGCTTGAAGACATTAAGCTAAAATTAATCCCTGTTTATCCTAATCCTCGTGCCCGTAAGAAGGTTGGTAAAAAAATTGGTTATGAGACAAGGGATTTGGTGGAGGAGTGGGACGGAAATTCTGATGAGGATGATTCAGACTTTGAGGAGTTTTCAGAGGATTTTAGTGACTCTGTGGAGGGTTCAGAGGCTTCTGAATCATGGTCGAAGGGATATGAAATGGACATTGAGGTAAAAGAATTTGGTGTGACCTCTGAGATTAAGCATGTGAAGGGAAAGGGAAAGAAAAAGAGTCTCAGGAAAGAGAAGAATTTGGGTAAGAAGAAGGTGGAGCTGTCGAATGTCATGGAGGAAGCCCCTGCTTCTGATAATTGTACTCTAGATGCTAGTAAAGTGGGTGATTTGGAGTCCCCTATTCATAAGGATGGTCTGGGTGGTGGTAAAGGGATCTCTAGGTCTATGCAACTGATGGAGGGAATTATGTAGGGGTTTGAGGGTTTGAATTGTTCCAAGGAGGTCGATCTTGTTTAGGTTACCCATGTCTCTCCTCCCGACTCTGAGCAGGTTAAAGGGTACGCGGTGAAGGCAGAGTGGTTAGAAATTTTGGCTGACTTAGCGAACTTACCAAATAAGATTTGTGTTAAGTTTGATGTGAGATAGGTGGAGAACTCCCCTGTGGAGGATTATATGAAGGATAAAGAGGAGGATCGAGAGGTCCCTACGAATAATGTGGGTTCTCAATCACTTCCTCCCGTTAATTGGGATGAGGTTAATATGGATATATTTTGTAGGATGGTTGAGGATGGCACTCATAACTTGTTGTATCTCATTAGATGGCTCTTCTTGGAGGTTAAGGAGCTCCATGTGCAGCTCAAAATTGGTAGGATGTGTGTGTGGCTTTGGTGCATAGCAATTAGAAGGAATGGGTGATTAAAGGTAAGGTTAAAACCATGAATGTTATGCTTGATAAATTGGTTGTGAATTTTGATCATCTTGGCACTTCTAATGAGGAGAGGATTACATCTTTTGAGGTTGCGGTCCAAAAGACTTATGAAGAGATATTTTTTAATGTTGAGGATATAATTTCTAAGATGTCTGAGGATCTAAAAACTGTGGTGAATATCAGCAATAACTTCTTGAGTTCAACTACTAGGGGCCTCTATTTTTTGAATGAGATGGATTTGAAATGGACTGGTAATCCCCTAGAGTTGGGTTATATTGAGACTACTATGGATGAGGTTTGTCCCATGAACCTGATGGAGAAGAATGACGAGTTAGCTCCTTCTGTTTAGAAGGTTATTGATGTTGGTTCATGTTTGAGAAAAAGGAGTAAAACTAAGAAAAGGGCGGCTATCTCGTTTGAGGAGCTAAAGGATGTGATGGAAATACATGAGGGGGTCATCAAGGAGAATTTGGCCTCAACCAATGATTTGGATAAAATGTTGTAGCTTTGTTGTGTTTTTTGTTTGGGCTACTTTTTTGCTAATGTTTTGCTTCAAGGTTGTTGACGGGTTTCCTGTTTAATTTCTATTGTCAGCTTTTTCATCTCTTTGTGTTATGGGTTTATATGGTTTAATCTTTTCTGTAGTGTTTTTCCTTTGTAAATGGTTTCGAGGTCCCTTCAAAACCTGCTTTTCCGTATCAAAAAACATTTAAAAATTTTGAGATGTAAATTAACTAGTTTTAAGTGTAAAGAGTTCTATCTTAAATTTAATCAATAAGAATGATATAAAATATATGTTTATTTAATCAATAATAATGTTATAAATATATGTTTATATCTATTTTAAGTTTTTTTTGATATTTTGACTAGGTGAAAGGGTTTTTTGAAAGTGACTCAACCCTTTAAAATAAGAAAAAGATATAGGAAAAATAATACTTGAAGGGTTATAAAACAACACGACTATAATAAAGTTATAGGACAAATAGTGACAAGGGGTTATGAGAGCCCAAACTCATTATAAGAAATATTATTGATAAATTAAGGTGGAAAAAAATTCCCATGCTCAAAGAGTTCACATAAATAAAATATAAAAACCAAGGTTAGAAAATTACATCAAAAGGCTAAACCAACACAACCAAATAAAGAGAAAAATAAAACACCATATACAAAAGACCAAAAAAACATAGTAAAGAATTCAAATCATTAGCTACCAAGTTTAAATTTTTCTTCCATGCTTCCATGTTCTTCTCCTCATTTTCCTTCCCTTCTACCCTAATGTTCTTCAACTTATTTAGGATTTGTGTCTCATTTCTTCCAATCTTATCTTCTTTTATTTTCTTACTATAGAATAGCCATGGTTTTAATTGAGAACTCCACCATCTCCTTATTAATAGTTAGAATCCTTATCATCATTTCCTTTAGTTTCATAATTAATTTATCTATTTTTTCCAACTTTCCTTTTTAATTTTGTATTTATCATTTTCTCTTTTTTTTCTTCCCTTTGTCCTTTGAGCTTGTATAATTTCACTTTGTTTATCAATACTCTCTCATGTGTCATATTATGCATTATTTTCCATTTGGTAAGGATTTAAGAGGGGATCATACTTAAGAACCAAAGAGGCTGAGTCACCCCCCATACTATCCTCTTAGCAGAGTTGGTGTTGTTTCCAATAGGTATAAAGGTCACAAGACTATTATAATTAGGGTTTGTATCTTGTTGGTCACCACCTTTCCTCAACTTAGAGAGTACTTTCTAGATGTTTATATCCTTATCACCTTCTATTTTATTTATTTTCAATTTCTTGCATGTTGACAATTTTCAACCAATTAAACCCTCTTTTATGGTATTAATCGTTATTTTTTATTAAAGAGTAAAACAAGTTTTGAAGGGTCCCAAAACCCTATTAAAAAATTTGGTATAAAGGAAAAACACAACTAACCAACAACCAAACTATAACCAACAAAAAGAGATAAAATAGCCAAAAGCAAAAAACAACAAGAAGCACTACTTCATCTTCTTCAATGTTTCTATCACCTCCAAATATTACTTGTATAAGTTCTTATGAAATTTTTCTAGGCCTAGCAACTCATTCTTCTCTTCTTTGAACATTTTCTTCTTGCTACCTCTAGTCTGATAGCTTAGACCCTCGTGATCACTCAACATCACCTATTACCCTTGTCCTTGTTACCTTGAAAATCATTTTGTTTCCCTATAAAGGAGAACTTAGCAACATGCTCCTCTTTTAGCTCCTTCAACTTCTTAGTTAAAATATGAATTCTCTCCATGTTGTTTTGGATGGTATAATGGCTGATTTTCACCACTCTTTCGAAGTTTTAAATAATATCATGGATCTTCTCATCTAGGCCCATAATCCTTTTCTCATAATATTTTTTCATATCAAGAATAGCCTTATCCATTTCTTCCATCTTTTAATTAACCTCCCTATCACCAAGAATGTTCTTATCCCTTTCCCTAAACTTCTCCTGTCATTATTTTCCTACAATGCTCTAATCTTGAAATCAATTTTATTAATTTCTTGGAAGAACCACTTAGTAAAATTGGATTGGCATGTAACCCAATCTCTATCCAAACCCAAAACATTTAAAATATCTTCCTTATTTGCATGAATATAAGTGAAATCCTCAATCAAACCAGGGGTACTATTAATTACCTAATCCTTCATACTACTGCCCACATTTGGCATAGGATTATTACCAATTTTATTTTCCATGACCTTCTCCTTCCCTTTACCTTTGTCTCTTTCATTTTCCATATTACTACCAACCTTTTATCTTCTAACTCTACATACCCAATTTTCATTTTATCCTCTTCATTATCATGATCACTCTAGGAACCTTCAAACCAAGAGATCTATCTTTTGTCTTTCTTCTTAGGGATTTTATTTTGACCAATACTCTTAATTTTTTGGGGTTGTCCTCCATATCTAAGGGTAGGTGAGAGTATATTTCCACATAAGCCTCTCCCTAATTCTCTTCAACCCACTCATCGTCTTCATCTCCCTTGGTATCGAAACTCGTATCCAAGTAATGAACAACAAATGACTTTTGTTTCTTTCTTGCACTAAAATTTCCCTTTTAGTCAATTTTTGTGGATTAGGATTTCATAAACTCCATAATTAGTAAAACCAACCCTTCATGAAACATGGGGAGCTTCTAGGATTTTTATAGTGATCCTTAATAGAATAGTCCATAGAGGTCAATATAAAATAAGGGAAGGAAACCAACATCTTACAGCAAAAATGATTCAACAAAATAAAATGCACACCAAAAGTTGTAGTGAATCTACCATCTAGAGTTAAGTACCTCATAATTACCTTTGTGATCTTTACCTGAATTGGCTTGATAGAGAGATAATCATAACCCTTGAATGAGAGCTTAACCAACTTACTTATTTCCTTCCCCTTGAAGAACTATCTTATAGCCTTATCACCAGCCTTCCTATTGTTGCAAGTATGAATGGATTTGTGTTGTCATTGGTGTCAACTGTATGAGAAGGAAGAAGATCATTGTTGCAGGATATTGTTGCATTAATGATGCTTTGATTAGTTGCATTATGTTTTCATTAGTGAGCTACTAATTTCAACCCTATAGTGTTGCCTTGATAAGCTTCATTCTATGGTTGAGGAAATGATGTAGGTGATGAGGATGTGTCTTTGATGCTTGGTTTTCAATTGATTTTGAGAAAATTTGATAAAAAGAGGAAACAGTGTGTTGCAGTATTGTTCTGGGTTGCAGAGTAGTATTCTGGTGTTGCTCCACATTTCTTCTAAGTTGAATATTTGTGTATGCATTTCAGATATGTTGATCAAAGGTGTTCAAAGGTGTTGTATTCAAAATTTGGTGTGTTGAACAATTGTGTAGAAGAATTTGTGTTCACCAGTGTTTGAACAGTGTATTGTAGAGGTGTCTAGGAGAAATGTCTTTGTTCTATGTTTCTTCATAGAGTGGTTTCAAGTCTTGCAGATCTGAGGATGTTTTGGTTGTGTTGGTATCTTTGTTCAGGCAATATGGTTTGAGGTTTGGTGCTTCGAAAGTTAGTTTTTTAGGTAACAGTGTATGGCAGAGTTGGTTGAGTGTACTGGGTGTGTACATTCTTCAGGTGGAAGTTGTCGCGAAGGAGTTTGTCAAATTTTAGAGTGTTTGTGGAATATTCTAGATCATGTTCAAGCATGGTGTGTGGTTCATGAGTCATCTTTGGATTAAAGGAAGCCTGTACTTAAGAGTTTAATGGTGTTTACACAGGTAACAACCGACCTGGTGTTTACACTAATTGTGGTGGATAATTATTGTTTATAGAAGTTTTTTCTTGAGTGGTATTGTAGTTTTGGGTCCCAAATAAGGAACGGTGTGGTCCACTTTCACTTCTATCCGCCACAGAAATGTTTTGGCGCCAACCTATTTTTAATTTGCATGGTTGATGTGCATAGCCAAACTTAGAGAAGAGTTTCAAGGTTGAGGATGGTATAAATAAGAGTTGAGATGTTGAGGGATGATAAGATAGACAAGAGTGGTGTGAATGATGAAAATTTTAGAGTGTTAGAGTGTGAATTTGAGAAGTACAGTGCAAGATTTCATGTGTTAAACTGTTGGATGCAATGAGCAGAAGGTATCTACAATTCTTCAATCAAGCTACGAAGGTGTTGATAATATTATGGTGGATTTCTCTGTTGCATTGAAATGGATTTCTCTGTGTTACAGTCTTCTCTACCTTCTTTTCTATTATGGAAGTGACCCTTTTGGTAGTGAGCCTTTCTTACTTTAGGTAGTGAGCCCTATTGTATTCGGTGTTGAAGTTACTTTATATTGTGAGCTAATCCTCATTGTGGTTTTTCCCATCTTGGATTTTCCACGTAAATCTGGTGTTCTCTTGTGCATGGTGTTGATTTTTTTTGGCTTTTTTTATTTACTTTTCATGATAAATCATCATAACATATTTAAGGGTTTATTGAATGAATGTGGATCTGAATGTGTATAAGGATTTTGAAGTTTTAAGAGATAAGTGATTCACCCCCCTTCTCAATTGTCTTGTGTATTGAACAATTGGTATCAGAGAAAGGTTCCTTGGAAGAAATATTAACCGCTTGAGGTAGATCTAGGTATCTAGGATGAAAGAGATCCCTATATTTGATGGAATGGATTATGTATTATGGAAGACAAAGATGGAAATTTTTTTGGTCTACCTAAGATATGATATCTAGAATTTTGTTAAGAATGGTTACATTGAACCTAAAAATGGTCCAAGAATTGTTGATGAGATCAAGGCCTATAAAATGAATGGTAAAGCAAGGCATGCTCTTTTAAATAGTCTTACAAATTTTGAACTAGTGAAAATGATGAGTCTGAAAACTGCTAAAGCAATTTGGGATAAGTTAGAAAGCATTTATGAAGGAGATGATAAGGTCAAAGAAGCTAAGATGCAGAATCTAAAGATCATGTTTGAGAGCCTATGGATGTACAAAGAAGAAAATGTTACAAACTATATACAGAGGGTAGATGAATTTGTTAGTTCCATCAGAGGTCTTGGTGGCGAACTCAAAGAACCAAAAGTGGTAAAGAAAATTCTCAAAACTCTTCCTAAATCTTCTTATAGTCATAAAGTGTTTGCTATTGAAGAATTTGAAAATTTAAATCAATATACCAGAGATTAGTTGTACGGCTCTTTAACTACTTTTGAGATGAGAGAACTTGGAACAAGTAGTGGTACAAAAGTTGAGACTACTTTTAAGCCTACTAAATCAGAGGAGATCAAGGAATCAAATCAGGAGGATCTTGATGAAATAGAAGCTAACTTTGTAAGGAGAATGAAGAAGGGCATTGGTAAGTACAATGGTAAGTTGCCTTTCAAATGTTTCAACTGTGGAAAGATAGGTCATTATGCTTCAAGATATCCAAACAAAGCTTTGAATCATAAAAATAAGGAGAACAAAGGTAAGATGATCAAAAAAAGCTATTATGTTATAGAAGATGCAAGTAGTTTTTTATGATGAATCTAATTATGGAGATGATGATGATGAATGCTTGTTTATGGATTTAAATATTAATCTGCTTCTACTAACTCTAAGGGATGTGTGAAGTAAATCCTTCCAAAGACAAAGGATAGGGCTGAAAGTACTTTGGTATCTGTTTTTCATGCTAGACAAGAGAAGAACTATTGGATCATTGATAGTGGATGCTCTAATCATATGACCGGTGACAAGAGTAAGTTTGTTAAACTTGAAAAGTATGATGGAGGATGTGTTAGATTTGGTGATGATACATCTGCTAAGATATGTGGAAAAGGTTCTATCAGTTTTGATGGCAAGCATAATACTGATGATGTCTACTATATTAAGGGTTTAAGGCATAACCTCTCGAGTGTTAGACAAATGTGTAGCAAAGGATACAATATTATGTTTCAAGATGATGGATGTGAGATCATAAAAGGATCTAAAATTATGGTTACTACTAGAAGTACAGATGGAAATGTTTATTAGCTTAAGGGTGTTGATGGTCATTGCTTTATGACTCAAATTAATGAAATCTAGCTATAGGATAGAAGAATGTGTCACATCAACTTTGATAACCTAGTGAGGATAAGTTTAGTTCAAGTTGTAAGAGATATTCCAAATATTACAAAGCCTATCGATGTTATTTGCAAAGAATGTCAAATTGGAAAGCAAGCAAGAAGAAACTTCAAAGTAAAAGAACAAACTACTACCAAACTATTGGAATTAGTGCATACGGATCTTTATGGTCTTACAAGAGTAATAAGTCTTCAAGGTGATAAGAATTTCATGATTTTAATTGATGATTATTCTAGAATGACATGGGTTACTTTTCTCAAAGAAAAATCAGAAGCTATAGATAGGTTTAAAGCATTCAAAGTTATGGTCGAGAATGAAATGGATATAAAAATAAAAAAATTAATGTTTGATAGAGGTGGAGAGTTTTTCTCTAATAAATTTAACATCTTTTGTGAGAATCATGGCATAAAAAGGCACTTGTCTGCCCCTAGGACTCCTTAGCAAAATGGAGTGGTTGAAAAAAAGAATAGGACTATTCAATAAGTTGCAAGAACAGTGATGAAAGAGGCAAATCTACTAGAAGTCTAGTGGAGAGAAGCAATTCATATTGTTCTTTGTATATTTAACAGAGTTCAAGCAAGAGAAAATAGTACAAAGACTCCTTATGAGCTATGGTATGGAAGGATTCCTATTGTCAAGTACTTCAAAGTGTTTGGAATCAAATGTTATATCAGAAGAGATGAAGATAACTTAGGAAATTTTGATGAAAGGTATGATGAAGGTATCTTCCTTGGATATTCTACTAGAATCAAAGCTTATAGGTGCTACAACAAGAGATTGAGAAATATTGTTGAGAGTGCAAGTGTGAAGGTTGATGAAGATTTGCAAAAAAAAACATTGATGATAGATGGATATGAATTAATTGAGTCTTTTTGTAGATAAGAAGAAAAGGGTGAAGAAAGAAAAGTATAGATTGAAGAGGAAGAAGCTCTGAAAAAGACTTTTAAAACTCCTAAGTATGTGCAAAAGAATCATTCTAAAAATCATATCATTGGAGACAAGAACAAAGGTGTGTTGACAAGAAGGGAAGTTGTTGAAGAACAAGTAAAACTATGTTTACTTTCTAAAGTTGAACCTAAAATAGTGATTGAGGCATGCAGAGATGAATATTGGATCAAGGCTATGGAAGAAGAACTGTTGCAAATTGAGAAGAATCATACTTGGGAACTTGTCCCAAGAGCAACAAACAAGAATGTTATTGGAACTAAGTAGGTATTCAAAAACAAACTAAATGAGAATGGAGAAGTAGTAAGGAACAAGTCAAGGCTCGTGTGTAAAGGCTACTCACAAGTTGAAGGAATAGATTTTGAGGATACATTTGCTTCGGTGCCAAGAATGGAAGCTATCAAGATATTTTTGGATTTTACAGCACATAAGGATTTAAAATTTTATCAAATGGATGTGAAGTTTTATTTCTTGAATGGAGAAGTGGAAGAAGAGGTATACATAGAACAACTAGAAGGATTTCAGTTATCAAACAAATCAAACATGGTCTACATATTGAAGAAGGAATTGTATGGATTGAAGAAAGCTCCCAAGGCTTTGTATGCAAGGTTAGATAAGTATTTGATACAACAAGGATTCAATAAAAGGTACCACAAATAGCAATATTTACTTTAAAGTTGAAAAAGATCAAAAATTGGTTGTAGTTGTATATGTTGATGACATAATTTTTGGAGGTAATAAAGCTATGTGTAAGAAGTTTGTAGAGGAAATGTAGAAAGAGTTTGAAATTTCTATCTTTAGGGAGATGAATTTCTTCCTTGGATTGCAAATAAATCAGACAGATAAAGGTATTTTAATTTCACAATCAAAGTATGTCAAAGAAATGTTGAATAAATTTGGAATGGAAGATTTTAAACCGGTGTGTACTCCTATGGTTACTGGGTGCAAGTTGAGAAAGAATGATGAATCTCCTAAGGCTGATCAAAGCAAGTATAAATCAATGATTGGTGGATTGCTATATCTAACTGCTACTAGACCGGATATCATGCATGCAATTTGTCTTGTGGCTATATTTCAAGAAGATCCTAGAGAGTCACATGTTTCAACAGTGAATTGAATATTTATATGCTTGAAGGGCACTCTAAAACATGGCTTGTGGTATCCAAAAATAAAGTATAAAACATAATGCATCTAAAAAATAAGATGGGAAATACCTCTCAAGAAATTTTCTATCAATTATACCAAGTGGGGAATAAGAATGCTACTTTAGGATACCCAATTCATCATGAATCTCCAAGAATAATCTCCTATGTAGGTCCATCATGAACTCATGTCCATATCCAAGTGAAGGCTCCTTGGACTTCCTGTTGAAACCTCCAAAGAGTAACTATCTCAAAAAATGTATCCAATCCCAAGATAACTCCAACCTCGCCCAAGTCTCCAAGTATCCATAAGTACTTAAAATTAATAAACCCATGCTAAGCTCCTAGTCAAGTGACCAAGGTACTCAATGCTAGGAGAACTACCCAAATCAATGTTAAAGCTCCAACCATGAACCAAGAACACATCATGACATCGTGATCTAACACCTCAAAATAAGATCATATACTCCAATGAACATATCATGCTCCCAAGAACACTTGTATCATGTCAAAACTCCAACCGATAATTAAGAGTAAACCAAGACACAATACAAAAACTATCTTATCAAGAAAGTATCACCTATCAAAGTCAACAATTCATAAAACCTAACACCTCAATCAAAGACTCCAAGATGTCAACATATCTAAATCACAAGAAGATAACCATCTCCTATCAATAGAACCTAAGATTTCAATAAACTCTCACTATAGAAAACATGATCCAAGATCTCCTTCATGACACCAACAACCACTGTAGAAGGTCATCTATCATCAAATGATGAATCCAAATCGCAACCAAAGCTCCCACTCAACTGTGATACCAATCTCTCCATGACATCATGATAATAGTCTCCTAAATAAAGATCACCCATGGTCCACACATGCTCAATTGTAATACTAGCAGTTGTAAAGAAGAAATTAGAACCATGGTCTCTAAGACAAGAAGATACAATCACAACCGAAACATCAAGTAACAATCCCACATCACCAAAACATCACTATAAAAATCTCCCACTAAACCATGTAACCAATCTATCAATGACATCATGATAAATCAACATGCTACAAGTCCTAACAATTGATTATCTAGGAACTCTAACCATCATCCATCCTCTTATCTCAATGCAACATATCAATGCATAGATGGCCATAGACAAGGTCAGCTAGTTAAATTTGCATCAACACTAACAAGACTTGTGGATACAGATAGTCTACACCTGATTCATCCCACTACAACCAATGGGTAGAAAACCCACACAATTGCATAACTCATAGATCATCAATCAATGCAACATGCAAACTCATCATCACAATATTAACTTGCATATATCTCAATAATTAAACATAAGATCACCTACATATCCAATTTTCCAAGAAAATTGACAACCAAGTACCATATTCAAGGAACTAAACAAGCATCTAGGATATAAGAACAACCTCCTAAAATTGGACCACACCACCACTAATCAACCACATGCATGATCATGTTGTGGTAATGCTCAAATACACATGAACACCCATGACACCATAATCATCACCAACATTGTACTTGTAACCAAATCTCACCATACCAAGACTCCAAGTCTCTCACACATGTCAATCCATATCCTCAAACTAGAAGATAATATGTATACCTACCACCATCAAAGCCCAAAATTTGAAAACACTTGTAAAGCTATATCAAGAAGTACCAAATCCAATAATATATTGTACCATCATCTAGATCTCATAAAAACACGCCCTCCCTCATTTTTTTTCCTCTTGACTAGTCATCAAGATGCTCATAGAATCAAACCTTAAATATTAGGCTCCTACAAGTGATCAAATAGTTACCAAACTCCCTCTACTCATCTAAGTGAAAAATCACTTACACCACTATGTAGTACTCTAAAAATTCTCTCTATCGACTATTTGATATCGAAAATCGAATTTTGTAAATGAAAGTTATGATCAAAATAGTGTTTTAGAGTAATGCCTAGTTTTATGGCACTAAAAACTGATAAAAGTAGCCAAATAAAAAAATCAAACCTGTACCACCACATATTTCTTGAAGAGTTTTCCAATGATCATTGGAAATAAAAAATCTAACACTATGGGTGAGAGTTATCCCCTGGAATAAAACTGCTCCAATAGGCATAAAGGGAGTCAAGGTACCTTGTCATATAGTTGGCATCATGCTAACATCAACATGATACCTGTGGTGGTGCTCAAGTGGCTCTATGAGTGATGTGTTGGTTGAAACATACTAGCAGAATTAAAATTGATTTTAAATTTGTTTTATTCTTTTTCAAATTTCAAATTTCTATTTATAGCCCCATAGGCTAGGCATTGGTTTTGTGGGACCTTGCTAAGTGATTAAGGATTTAAAGGTTGCCGACACTGGTGACCCACCATTGATCATTGATTGGTTGTCTACATGTGTACAGGTGGTACCTTGTTGGCACTATCACAATGCAAGAAGATTATGAAGGGGCTTTGAAGCCCCCACTATTTTTAATAATTTTTTAATAAAATTTAAAATGCATAGGTATTTTAATTATTAATTATTTTACCTCTACAACAAACTATATGGTTGTATGTAGGGGTAGGGAAAATTTGCATTTTTTCCAATAACCAAAATAGGTTGAATTTTATGTCAATCTTTATCTCTCAGACCTCTTGAATCAATGGTGAGGTTTGTTTTGTCCTAGAGGGTCATCAATGAAACTTCTCCCATAAACCTTCATGGTGAACACAAAAAAAAACCTTTTTCCAACTCAGATTCAAAACCCTAGATATGCAAAATAGAACCACAAATATATAAATAATAACCTATAAAATGTGTCTTATACCTTGAAGTTCCTAAAATCTCAATTGCATTTTCATGGCTTCAACTTTGCATCAAATCTACTCAATAAGGGTTATACTAAAATATGGAGCTCTCACACCCCACAACCACAACCATGGCTCTGATAACACTTGTCAGGAAAATTATTCATATTAATCAAACCATTTCCTACATAACCCTATGAGAGAAAAACATGCAATACAAGATTACAAACTAACCATATGCAAAGACCAAATGCATACTACAAGATAACACAAGGTATACCATAGGAAGACCCTCAAGAGGGAAAAATCCAACCTCCAAAAGCATCCACATTATATGTATTATTCAACAATGAAAATATTACAATACACTTGCATAGTCTCCATGAATAATTTTGAAGCATCAAGATCCTCCAATTCATCCTTTGTGTGTTCAAGAATGTATCCACACATCCCATGTAATGTTTCACATATACACTCCTTAGAAAAAGCTCAATACATTGACAGTTAATCCAAGACTGTGCCAATAGCCAACATCAAACACTAAACATGTGCTAGCTTTTATATACTCAAGCTCACACAAATAAAACCAAGTGGTAAAGTAAAATCATGTACCTCAAAAACCATGAGTTAACAAAACCATTAACCCCACATTTTCTTTTGGGTACTAAGTTTCTCAATTATTAAATATTCTCCTATGTGCAACCTGCACATAAAAATATCTTTAACCCAATGTTACATACAGATTTATAAGTGAACCTAAATAAATATGTAATGTGGCTAAACACATCTCCTAATGATGCACCACAAAAATATTTATTTTACATAATTAAATTAATTCATGCTATGCAAAGTGTAGAACACCTATTCCTAACACAACACACTTTTCCTCCTCCTAACCTATGGTCCATATTCATTATTCATTAATGTTAATATTCAATAGAGATATTCTTTGTATCTTAGAGTTGCCTTGAAACCTTGAAGAAATTATTATTACTTAAAACCAACCAAGCATGCCATGTACCTCAAATTATCAATGCTTGACCTTAACCTCCATGATTTATCATGTTCTAAGTCAAGATTTATCATTCGTTTTGACCACCTCTAAGATAAATGACATTATCATATTGATAAAGTTGTAGCGTCATAAATTGACACCCTTGACAATTTCATACTACCTTGACAACCTATTTTTCCTATAACTTTAATAATAATAATAATTTATTGATTTTGAGGCTAGATTAATAAAATATATTTAATTCCCTATCATCCCTATAAATTTGGGCCAAAAAGTGTTGGGCAATGTCGTCATTATTGGACATTGTGCACTATGCAATGGCTTCATTGTCCAAAAAGCAAATTTTTGAATGTTCTAAATTTTAATTGGTGGGATTTTATAATTTGAAAATGAACCTAGGTCAGCCCCTACCCAAAAGGATTAATTAGAATGCATATTTAAGCATGTTTTCCGTCTCACTTTGGGCATAAGGAAGCAATTTATGAATGGGAGCAAAATTGAAGATTTTAATATCAATCAAGGGCAGTCAAGAGTAGATTTATGAGCATTATTGTAGCATTATTTTCAGTCAAGCAGCATGTCAAGCATTCATCATGTTTTGTTATCATTGTCTCATGAGTACTAACACTTGTAGGTATTCCAAGCAATCAAGCCAATTTACAATAAAGTCTTGAGGTGATGTGAATGAATTTAGTCCTTCTAGGAGTTCAGATTTGAGTGGTGAGTTGCATCTAATTTTTGATTCATCATTTATTTATCATTTAGCCTCTATCCCTCAAAAGGATAAGCTCTCTTTCACCAACTTTAACATTGCGGAGGTAGAAACACCAACACGGGGTTTGATTGAGGCAAGCCCTTATATGACACAACCCTTCCTCTCTATTTGAATATGCAGGTTATAGATTTGAAGAATATTGATGGGATATTGAAGACCATTTTTCCATCCTTGCATTCAAAACCCTACAACTTGGCCAGATATGGAAACTCAATTATCTCAACAATCGACGAAGATCCAACATTGAGACCCAAGAGGAAGAAGGATTTGATTAGATACTTGAGGACTATGAAAACAAATTTTAAATTCAACTACAAGGACATAGGTGCCTTGGGCGACTTAGTCCTCCAAAATTAGGCTCAAATTTGTGTGACAAGTGCACAGTACTATGCTCTTTCTAGATCTGTTGTCGGAATTTGGTTTTACAATTTCTTTGTTTTGAAAAGATTGCATTTTCATATTAGGTCTCATAGTTTCATCAAGTCAATACAATCAAATCAATTAAAGTCAATTTCTAAGACATAAAAGGATCAAATCCAGGGCTAATTGACTCGCCTACAAGGTTGAAATTCAATCCAATTCCCTTGCTAATTTGCATCCTAATGTTCTTTGAAAAATGACTTATCTCAGTGATCTATGCATTAGACCTAGGATCCCTTTTTCAACTAAACAAAAGCATTAAAATGTAGATGGAATGATCACCCACTATGCCACTACCATCAATCATGCCATGCATCCTTTTCCATTACTTATGCAACCTCAGTCAAAATAACCTTCACAAAACACATGCCAACTCTACTAAATCTAGTGAGGATAAGTGTTATTAAGGAATTCCACTGAGAACACATGACAAGGATAAACACCATTATCAAAGAAACTATGTAGAAACACCTAACAAACTCAAGGGAAATTTAAATTGAAAGTAACACAAACTAAAAATAAATCAAAAAACTAAAATTTTAATAAAAGTTCATACATGATCTTCTTAGGTATACAAGAGATTTCAAACACAAGTTTATAAATTATAACTTCATGTGGACCAAAAAGCATAAATTAAGTCTCATTTCATAAATATTTTGGGTCTACTATAGATATGAGCATCTTAGATTTTATAAAAATAAAGGCACATACTTTGAGGTCAACATGTGGTAGAACATGAACAAATCTAAATAAATTTGGATTTCAATAATTCATGTGAATGTAGGAATTGGACACAAATAAACTTATAAACTATAATTAAAATGATTTAAATTTTACTAGAAGTCCTAAAAATTGAGCCACAAACAAAAACTTTATAAAATGTTGTCAAATAAACCTTTTAGGTTCACTAGCCAACTCAAAGACATAAAATTTGGATCATTTCATTACATAAATAATATATTTAAATATAAGAACTCTAAAAATTATTTTGGATCCACAAAATATTGTTGTTGATTACAACACAAAATTCCTTTTACCTATTAAATATATTTATCAATCTAAACTAAATAAAGGTGACAGAATGACATATATAAAGCTTGACATGAGCTCTAGCCAAGGTCTTAGCTTGACATTCAAAAGGGGATAATTACACTCAAATATAAGAAAATAATTGCATGGTTACTTTCCTTCATCTTTAGAAAAATTACATAACCAAGGTAATAAATATAGACCAAGAATATGGGGTAAGGAATAAGATTATCACAAATACAAGGCTAGAGGATCAAAAAGAAATATAGAGATCTATAATTGAAATATAGATCAAATTGGGTATCAATGGAGGGAAGAAGAGGACATGGAAGAATCCATTCAGAAAGGAAATGATGATCCAAGTGTGGGAAAGAGGGGAAGTAAATAAGGGAAATGAAAGGGATAGTTGAATATATATATATATCATAATAGATATGGAGGATTCTAATCTAAATGAAGAGAAATATGCATCTACCCAAGATAATTTTCATATAACCCAAATAGAGAAATCTATGCAAACAAGTATATAGAATCCATATGCAAAAGAATAAGCAACATACCATGAAATATGACACAATATATACCTTAGGAAAACCATCAAGAGGGAAAAACCTAGCATCCAAAAGCATCCATCACTCATGTATTATTTAGTAATAAATATTACAATACATATTCAGAGCCTCCATGAATAACTTTGAAACACAAGCTCTATACAAGCACTCCATGTGAAAAAGAATGTAACCACACATCTCATGCCATGCTTCAACCCTCACAAATTCCAGCAAGAGATGCTCTCAACCCCCTATCCAAATAGCCAACCTTAGGCAACTACCCATGTGCTTTATTTTATAAAAAGAAGCTCACACAAAACCACCAAGTGGTATTACATAAAACTATATTGTAAGAAAGCTGAGGTAGTGAAACAACTTCCTACACTGATCTTGAGAGGAGGATAATGCAAACCTTTACAGATATTTTCAACATTTAAAAAAGATTAAATAAAAATAAACATAAATATCATGGATACCATAACATAGTGGTTTACATGGGGAAAACCCTTTCAGGAGAAAAACTCCACACTTCAAAATTCATTTAATATATTATTCAAAAATCATGAAGATTATAATATACTTGCAGAACAAGCTTCTCATGGGTGTATCACCAACCAGAGATCTAGAGGCAACACGACCACTATCAGATTCTCAGACTATATCATAATACATAGTCATAATACAACGCCCTCATAAAAGAGGTTTTCCTTCTAGGGAAAGTCAAGCCAACAAAATATCTATCATTAGATCTAAGACCTAATGATGAATGGTCCAAATTTACAATAATAAAATATGCATACAATTTATCTTTGGCTTGGGTAAAATACATATCCCTTGGACCCCCCACTGGGGGGATGATCCCCTTGGACCCCTTGCAACTCCCCCCCCCCCCTCCCCCCTGCTTACCTATCAATAGTAAACCTTATGCAATTGCAAGGTTGAGACACATTTTCCCAATAAATCTCCCACTTGTCGAACACCTTGCAATACAAACTAGAGGGAGTATAAACATCATCTGTTAATTGCTAGGGTTCGAAAGGCCCATAGCCTCTGAACACCTTTGAAATTATCTATGCTCATAGGCTTAGTTAAAAAATCAACAAAATTTGGTAAAGTCTCTACCTTAACCAACTTCACCCTACCATCTTCAACCATATCTTGAACAAAATGATATTGTACATCAATGTGCTTGGTCCTGGCATAAAATTCTAGGTTCTTAGCTAGGCAGGTCACACTTTGACTATCACAATAAATTGTCATTGCACCTTGTTTTATTCGAATATCTAAACATAATCTCTTAATCCAAATAACTTCTTTACAAGCATGAGTAGCTGCCATATACTCAGCTTCAGTAGTGGACAAAGCAACCACAACGTGTTGCTTATTCATCCAACTAATTTCACCACTAAATAAATTAAACACATAAGCACTGGTGGATTCTCTACTATCAACTTCACCTTCCTAGTCTAAATCCACATAACTATGAATATCAAGGGAAATATCATCTTCAGTCAAATTACTATATGATAACATAAGGAATACTCAAAGGTACCACACAAATATTTGAAGACTCTTTTAACTGCATCCCAATGAACTCTACTAGGATTAGACATATATCTAGAAAGATCTCCCACTGCTTGGGCAATGTCTAGTCTAGTACAAACCATAGCATACATCAAAATCCTAACTGCAATCTGGTAAGGCACTTTGTTCATGTCTTCCATCTCTGATGGGGATCTTGGATAATTTGAAATAGACAAATTTATTCCAACTGAAAAAGGAATACATAATGGTCTACAATCCTACATGTCAAACCTCTATAAAATTGAATTGACATACTTACTTTTACCAAGCCATAGCTATTTTTTCACTTTATCTCTTCTATTTTTCATCCTAAGAATGTGTCTAGTTGCACCAAGATCTTTCATTTCAAATTTAGTTGCAAGTTGAGATTTTAGTTTTGAAATTATACCTTTCCCTTTACCAATAAATAGCATATCATCAACATATAATGCAATAAACAAGAAGTGATCACCGTCAGTTTTATAGTAAACACAATAATTTTATTTAGAACGTTCAAATCCCAATTTCAACACATATGTATCAAATTTATGGTACCACATCCTAGGACTCTGTTTTAGGCCATACAAATATTTCTTCAATTTGCAAACCAATTTACTTTTAGCTTTCACCATGTAGTGCTCTAGTTGAGTCATATAAATATCCTCCTCCAAGACACCATGAAGGAAAGCATATTTCACATCCATTTGATCAACCTCTAAATCATAAGCAACAACAATAGAAATAAAAAATCTAATGGATGCCATTTTTGCAACAAGAGAAAATATCTCACCATAATCAACACCCTCAACTTGAGAGTATCCTTTCACAATCAACCTTGCTTTGTACTTATCAATACCTCCATCTAAACCAATATTTTTCTTGAACACCCATTTGCAACCAATAGTTTTTCTTCCTTCAAGCAATGGTACAAGATCTCATGTATCCTTCTTTTTTTAAAGCTCCCATTTCTTCATTCATAGCAATCTTCCAAGATTCTACATCATTCATACCTAATGCCTCTTCTAAAAATATGGGTTCATCCATGTTAGTACATTAAAAGCAAAAATAAATCTTCAATCATCAGGTGAATACCTTTCAGATGGTTGGTTATTCCATGTAGACCTACAAACAAGTTGAGTTGGAGGTTATTCCTCCTCTTCTGAAGATTCAGAGCTAGACGATCTCTCCTCAACTTTTTGTTTATCCATGGGTCTGGATTCAACTTTCTCAAGTGTAGAAGGAAATTAAATCACATCTTCCTATTTACTTTGTTCGAGTTGCAATGTAATAAAAGAAGGCTTAGTTTCTCTAAAATAACACTTCTACTATATATTACAGATTCTATGCAATAGGATCTCAAAGCTTGTATCCTTTCACACCATAATTGTATTCGATGAAGATACATTTCACAACCTTGTTCTCCAACTTTGTTCACTTCTCTTTGGCACATGTGCATGTGCCTCACAACCAAAAACTCTAAGGTGTCTTAATGAAGGCTTGTGACCCAACCATGCCTCTATAGGAATCTTATCAATAAGAGCTGATTTAGGAGACCTATTAATTAGGTAACAAGCAGTACCAACAAATTCAGCCTTAAACCTTTATTCTAGACCAACACCAATCAACATACTCCTAGCCTTCTCCATCAATGTCTTGTTCATTCATTATGAAACTTTATTCTGTTGTGGAGAATACAGAGTTGTCTTTTGTCCATGAATACCATAATCTTTATAGAATCTATCAAAATCATTAGAGAAAATTCACCGCCATTATTAGTCCTCAAACATTTTCTTTTCTTTTCAGATTGCAACTCAACCATTGCTTTAAATTATTTAAATCAACTAAATTTTTTATATTTACTCTTTAGAAAATATGCCCATGTCCTACTATAATCAGCAACAAATGAAACATAATATGTGGATTTTTCAATTGAAGGAACACCTACAGGACCAAACACATCAAAATGAATAAGATCCAATACACCACAAGATTTATGAAAACTCAAGTAAAACTAAATGCGGTTTTGTTTTCCATAAATGCAATGCTCACAAAAATAAAATTCAAGATTATAATTAGATAACCCTTCAACAAGGTTTTTATTTTTCAAGGTCCTTAGACCCTTTTCTCCAATGTGGCCAAGTCTTTGGTGCCATAACATAGTTTTCTCTGCAGGAAACTTTGATTCAGAAAAAAGAGCACCCTTGGGCACCCATAAGCCATGACCATCTACTGAAGATGAAACTCTCACCTCTTCCATAGACTTGGTTTTCACATAAATACTATTGCACTAAATAGTGTATGCATCAAGCTTATACAATGTTCCATATTTGACACCTCTAGCAATCACCATAGCACCTCTAACCATCTTGCATCATGCATTAGAAAATACTACCTACACACTTGCATCTATTATTTTTCTCATAGATAAAAAATTTTGTGCTAATCTAGGGATATGTAACACACCATTAATCCTTTTTATTCTACCATCAGGAAATGCGATTCTAACTTTACCACGACCAACAATATTTAAACAAGAGTACACCTTACCTCCATTAAATGCTTCATATTCATAAAAACTAATCTCTATTGTTGTTCATATGGAAAGATGCACCTAAGTTAATTAATCATGCATCATTACCTACACGAGTTGCCAAAGCTACAAATTATACATCACCATCTTCCTTCTTGGACTCAAAACTACAATCAAATCTCTTTTTTTCTTCTTCTTTTATTATTTGCAGTCCTTATGAATATGTCCAAGCTTACTATAGTTCCAACAGATAACTTTGGACTTTCTAGGATATTTAGATCTCCCCTTGGACTTGGATTTATCATGCTTCTCATTCTTATTTATTTTTTCCTTAGGTATTTCACTAACATTTAAGGCCTCCTTGGCACTAATGGATACCTTCCTCCTCATCTCTTTAGAAAACAAAAAACCCACCACATCTTCAATCTATAGGATAAAAAAAGTACTCACAATATCCATAACAAGAGAATCCCATGAATCAAGCAAAGAACAAAGCAAGATTTTACATTTCTCCTCCTCATCCATTTTGACACCAGTTGATGCTAATCAAGCCACCAACATATTGAAGGCTTTTAGGTGGTCTGTAGTTCGTCCACCCTCTTCCATTCTCAAGGAATATAATTTCTTCCTCAAAAAACTCTTGTTCACTAAATATTTGGCTCCATACATCTCACCAAGTTTCTTCCATAGTTTCAGTGCAGAGGTCACTTCATGGATATTCATTAAAATAAAGTTTTCCAAGCACAATCTAATTAGACCTTTGGCTTTACAGTCCATTACATCATATTAAGTAGCCAATGTAGGATCTGCAAGCCTTGAAACATTTTCATCAACAACATCCCACAGATCTTGATCTCTCAACAGATGCTTCATCTTTAGCTTCCACATTTCAAAATTATTTCCAAAAAATTTATCCACCTCTATTCTCCCTAATGAACTTGCCATCTGAAAATTCCTTCAACAAGATGACAAATTATCTTCTACACAAGCTCCCACTCAAATCTATATTAGTTCAAAAAACCCAACAACCCACAACTGAAACCAAAGGTGATCAAGCTCTAATACCACTTTTAAGGAAGGTAAGGTAGCAAAACAACTTCCTACACTAATCTTGGGAGGAGTATAATGCAAAAATTTAAAGATCTTTTCAACAGTTACAAAAACTTAAACAAAAATAAACATAAATATCATGCATACCACAACACAGTGATTTACATGGGAAAAAACCTTTCGAGAAAAAAAAATGCATACTCTAAAAGCCGCCTAATATATTATTTAGAAATCATAAAGATTACAATATACTTGCAGAGCAAGATTCTCATAGGAGTATCACCAACCAGAGATCTAGAGGCAACAAGACCATTATCAGACTCTCATAATACATCACAATACATAGTCGTAATACAACATCCTCATAAAATAGGGTTGCCTTATAGGGAAAGTCAAGCCAACAAAATATCTACCGTCAAATCCGAGACCTAATGATGAATGGTCCAAATTTACAATAATAAAATATACATTAAATTTGGATTTTGGGGGCATTGCCCCCGAACCCCTATTGGGGCACACGGCCCCTGAACCCCCCACCGGGGGGATGATCCCCCCAGACCCCTCACAACCCCCCACACTTACCTATCAACATTAAACCTTATGTAATTGCAAGGTTGAGACACATTTTCCAAACACATGTGACTAATACCACAAACTTACAAAACCACTAACTCCTCATTTAATATTGGTAGTAATTTTTCTCAATATTAAATATTATTTTCATGTGTAACCCCTCATTAAATATTTAATCACAATGTTACATACAACACATAAGTGGCCCAAAGAATGTTATACCCATGTGATGCATGCATCGCTAGATTCCCTAGGTACACACATAATAAATAAATATTATGTAATATAATAGTATGCAAGGTGGACAACACACCTTTTCCTAACACTAAATATGGTCAAGCTTGGGAAATAATTAGGAAGTGGGTGATGAGAAACTATAGTGTCCCTTTTCTTGAATTTTCTAAAAATAGCAAATGACTATTTTTAGTAAGTCAAGTTTCCAAAAATAGCAAGTCAGGTCTTGCAGCGGAATCAAAAAAGTTGTTTTCTCAAGGTGAATTAATTAAGATAATTTGGGAGGTCAATTATCAAAGGTTTATGAAATATTTAATTGAACCAAGTTGGGTGTGGCTTTTTGGAAAAAGGTAAAATGGATTTTTATTGGCTTATGAAGTGGTGTAGGAAATGGAAATTTTTATTATTTCCCTCGGGTACATTTGATTTTTGCTTTTAAAATTGGCAATGGGAGTTACACACTTTGCATGCAAGCATATTTTCCTAGGATGTTGGGATTTGGGTGCCCAAGTAGGTGGTTATATATTTTTGGTGCATTTATTGTTGTATGTTGCTTTTTGGATCCATTCTTGCATATTTTTCCTTCACGGGTTTTTGTATTCTTCTGAGGCTGGGAAACCAAAGAAGAAATAATCTCTGAGGTTGGTAAACCAAGGATATTGTGGCTTGAAGGCAATGGTTCTGATAGTCTTCAGGAGTAATTTCACATAGGAATTGTCAATGTGCTGAACGATTGAAGTTTATTTCAAAATTTTGTATTTTGTTTGCAGGTGGAACTGTGATATTTGGGGTTTGAGTGATTTATTTGTTGTAGATGTTAATGGTAGATTTATGGAGTTGGTTTTATTGATATTTCATAGTATTTTATGTTATTTTATCATAATAAACCTTGGTGTGGAGTTTGGAGAGTTTCCTTGCAAGTTGGTCATAGTTTAGTGTGTGTTTGGGCTTCATATTTGCTCTCTATTTTGAGCATAGTTGCAACAGATGTCTATTATTGTTAGCAACTATACGAGACATAAATAATAATATATTCACACCTGAAAAATCAATAAAATACCTTCTCTTTTGGTTGCATCGAGTTTCTGGTTATTTAATGGTGTTTTGAAGCAATTATTTGAATACTCGATTTCTTGGTTTGATCATATTTGCAATTTTGATATAGTTGTTTGGAGAAGTGTTAAATCTAATTTAATTTCAAGAAAGGGAAATTTCAGTGGTATCAAAGCTATGATCTTTCTAGCCTAAGGGTTTCAAAGATGCAACCCACTAAATCAAATTCCTTTCCTGAAGGTGGTTACTTTACACTCTCTCACTCTTCCAACCCCACAGAAGAATTGGTTATGGATCCAGCTATTATGAGGACTACATATAACAATATGGATGAGGACTTCAAGAATTTGGTCCCCTATAATGATTTCTTAACTCACATGCAAGGTATGATGGCACTGAAAGGTTTTAAATTACACCCAAGCTTGAGTGAGAAAAATAAAGAGATCTAGGATCATGAAGTAAAGGAAGTGTCTCTACAAAAGGATGAATAATTTGAGTCAAAGGTTGAAGGTAATAATTTTTAATTGATAAAGATATTTTAGTAAATCAAATCTCACAACTAGAATGTGTTTTTTTTTTATGATTCTTTGGTCATGCACGAAATTGATACAAATAATGTAATGCATGAAGAACCCTAGACAATAATAGAAAAACTCGAGACACAAATTCAAAATATGGAAGCCTTGAATCCTAATTTAGATTCATTTATTGAAAAATCTAAGAATATCAACCTTGATGTCTTTTGTGGGGTTGAAACTATAAGAATTGGCTATGAAGTTAGCCACCCAAGATCAAGAGACCTAATAGAAAGCACACACATAAGAGAGATAGAAACAATATGACAAGAATAAGCTGCATTTTATCAATGATGCAAATAGAATGTGCCAAAAGTACATAGGAGACCCCTTGGTTATATAGCCAAGGTGAGAACATAGAAGGGCATAAGATTATGACTATGACAAGTGTCATAATCTTATGACATGAGACAACTATGAAAATCTATCACTCCACCTAAAGTGGAAAAGTGATAATGTGATAATCACCACAAATGGTGGATCACCCACAAAAGGTGGAGAGGTAATCACATGATATGTCCACAAAAGGTTGATGTGATAAAGTAATAACATGATAAGTCCACCAAAAGTGGAAATGATCCAACTACCTCCTATGTGGTCCCTAAGTAAACTTAACTAAGGTGTAATCATGACCTAGGACAAGGTACAACACTTTTAATTACACCAACACCCCCCCTTAAGTGCAACTTAGGGAGAATGTACACAAAAGCAAACAATGCAAGATGGGTCCCGAAAACTAGGCCATGTTAGGTACCCATGTACAAATGCAATGCAATCTCTCATAAAGCAAAGAAAGGAGAAAACCACATGGGAAAAAACTCCCCCCCAAAGGAGAGATGAAAAACAAGAAAAAAAGCTCTCAAATGTATGAGAAGGACAAAACCCCTCGAAGAGGAAAAAGTCCCCCCATAAGAGTGAATGAAGAAGTTAAGAGACTTCCTCAGATGAAACATCCCACACCCCCCAAGAGAGCTCACAAATGATGATATATACTCTCAGTGAAAGGTTTGGTGAAGATATATGCCACCTGATGTGTTGTAGGAAAATACTACAAATCAATGACATGCTCCTGTATCAGCTCCCGAATGTAGTGCATATGAATCTCAATTTGTTTGGTCCTCTGATGGTGAATCGGATTATTTAAGATCTGGATGACACTCTGATTGTCACAATGAATGACTGTAGGATATGGAATAGTGAAGCCAAACTCAATGAGAATGTTTTGAAGCCAAATGGCCTTAGTAGCGGCATTAACAACCCCTCAATACTCAGCCTCAGTCGAAGAAAGATAAATCGCATGCTGCTTCTTACTCTACCAACAAATGGGGCTAGAACCAAGATGAAATTTGTAGCCAGAAGTGGACTTACGATCATCAAGATCGCCAGCCTAATCAGAATTTGTATATCCCACCAAGTTAAGTCTTGTGCCTGTTGCATAGTGAATCCCATGATGATGTGTACCCTGTATGTAATGCAAGATGTGTTTGACAACTTTCCAATGAAGCTCATGTGGTTCCTGCATAAAGCGTGAAACCATGCCAAATACAGAGGAGATATCAAGGCATGTATGAGTCAAGTAGATGAGACTCCCAAAAAAATGACGATACAAAGTGGCATCAACAAGTGGAGTAGAACACTTAGCCTCAAGCTTGACTCCTGAAAGAAAGGGAGTTGGAGTAGGCTTACAATCAGCCATGTGAAACCGAGCTAGAAGATCAAGAGAATACTTGGGCTAAGAAAGAGAGATCCCAGAAGCTGACTGTGTGATCTCAATCCTAGGAAAAAAGTGCAAAAGGCCCAAGTCAGTCATAGCAAATCTATCTTGCAAAGCAGATTTGACACTGCCAATGATGGATGAGGTACTCCCTATAATGATCAAGTCATCAACATAGAGCACAAGTAGAAAATGAGATTCATCCTATCGCAAAATGTAGACATTCAGATCTGAATGACACCTAATGAATTCTAATGAGAGAAGAAAGGAATCCATCTTGGCATACCAAGCCCTAGGGGCCTGTTTGAGGCCATAAATAGACTTCCTCAATCTACAAACCAAAGAAGAATCTTGTATGAATCCCTATGACTTCTCCATGTAAATCTGCTCATGAAGATCCCCATGAAGAAATGCACTCTTCACATCCATCTGATGTACAACCCAACCATGAGCTGCAACAATAGTAAGTGTCAATCAAATGGAGTTCATCTTAGCAACAGGTGCAAAGGTCTCTGTATAATCAACACCTAGAATCTGTGATAAAAAAATTTCCACAAGTCGAGCCTTGTATTTATCCACACTTCCATCCACTACATACTTGGTCTGATAGATCCACTTACATTGAACCATCTTTCTCCCCTTAGGGAGTGGAACTAAATCCCATGTGTGGTTCCTCATCAAGGAACTATACTCTTCCTCCATTGTTGAATCCCACTCGGGAACTCCTGATGCTTCCTTGAAGGATTGTGGATTAGAAGCACTAGCAATAAAAGCAAGTGGAAAATCCTGATGTTGTGACTGAGTCCTTCAAGTATCTGAAGGATCCCCAACAAAAGAACCTGCTAACTCAAGAGTCTGTCGAGCCCAACACGATCTAATAGGAGATAAAGGATGAGGCTCCTCAACTGCAAGTGGACCCTACGAAGGTGTGATCCTACGAATTGGAGTTGAGGGAGAATCATCATCTAAATCACTATCATCACTTTCCACTATGGAGGAAGGAAGAGGAGGATTAGAGGCCAAGCTAGGAGAGCTTTCCTCAAAGTGAACACTTCTCTCAATTAATAGCTCATGTGTCTTTGGATCCAAAAGTATATATGCCTTAACACCTTCAGGATATCCAACAAAGATGCAAGGTCTACTCTGAGGTTCCAATACCTTGCGCTTCTCTGGAGATATGCGTGCCCAAGCTAGACAACCAAAAACTCTGAAGTGTCTCACAACCGGTCTCCTACCACACCAAGCCTCAAAAGGAGTCATACCCTTCAAAGCCTTATGGGGACCTCAATTTTGTATGTGAGTAGCACAACTAATAGCTTATGCCCAAAATTGAGGACCAAGAGAAAGAGCATGAATCATGCAACTAGCCATTTCCTTAAGGGTTCTATTCTTCCTTTCAACAACACCATTCTGTTGTGGAGTGTATGCAACTGAATGTTGAAGATCAATCCCCTCAAGTCTATTGCTCACATATTCCCTTCCATTGTCTATGCGGATAATCTTGACTTGCTTCCCTGATTGCTTCTCAACATGAGCCTTGAAGGCTAGAAATTTGTCAAATACTTCACTCTTGTGAACAAGAAAATAGACCCATGTGAAGCGGGAGTAGTCATCAATGAAGGTGAGGACATAGCGGGCTTGGCTGAATGATGGCACTGGAAATGGACCTACTACATCACTATGAACCAATTGAATAACTTCCAAAGCTTTCCAAGACTTCCCTTTGTCAAACTTATCTTCTAGATGCTTAACCAAGGAACAACCTAAACATACACCTTCAAAAAATCTGATTTGAGGGAGTCTTGTAACCATATCCTTGGAGCTAAGCTACTGAAGATAGTGGTAATTGAGATGTCCAAACTGCTCATGCCATAGCTTACTTTCTAAATTTGAATGAGTGAGAAATATTGTAGATGAAGACTTAGGCACAAAGTGAGAGAATGAGTAAAGTTGTGTGTTGTGATTGGCTTGTCCCACTGCAACCAAGGCATCATCCTTTAGTTCTTTGACCACAACTGAATCTGGTAGAAACTCAGCTTTCTTGCCATCTCCAAAGTGAGTGATTTGGTAGATTGAAAGAAGATTGGTGCTCAAGTTAGGAACATAGAGAACATTCTCAAATGTTCCATCATCCATGACAACTGAACCTTTTCCTTCAACTTCCACTTGAGTATCATCTCATATGAAGATGTGAGGTACCTTAGATGGCTCCAAAGAAGAAAATTTCTCCCTTGTAGAACCAATGTGATGAGTGGCACCTGAGTCAAGTATCCATTGTTGTGAAGAACCTGTAGTAGCCACAAATGCTTGCCCTTTTCCTTTTGATTGTGAGGAAGTGGAAGAAGATGAATCCTTCTTCTTGTAGGTGGATGGCAAATTGATGTTGTTCTTCTTGATGATGTTTGTCAACTCATCAATTTGCTTAGTGTGGCAATGATTCTCATCATGACCAAATCTCTTACAATATGAACAAGTTGGTCTCTCCTTCTTGCTTGAGTTTCCCTTCTTGGGAGAAGGTGAAGAAATCCATTGTTGTGGAGAGGATGATTGTACTTTATCTTGATGTGTCTTTTCCTTAAATTGCTTTTGGTTCTTGTTAGAACCCTTTCCTTGAGTCCCTTGTTTCCCTTGATTAGCCACCAAAGTTTTTGACTTTGAAGACTTGAGAATCCCCATGCTTATCAACTTTGTTTGCTCTAACATCAACATTTTTGTGAATGCATCAAATGATGGAAGAGTGAAAGAACTACCCACTATCAAGTGATGGGTTTGGAAGCTAGAAACAAATGTTGCATATTCTGATGGAAGCTTTCCCAACAAATTGTAGACCAATTGTGCATCCTTCTTGTCAATGCCACAATCCTTAAGTTGTGCTCTTAGCTCATTTGCCTCAGTGAAATAGTCTTGGATTGTATCAAAATTCTTGGGATCTAACATTGTGATATCATTGTCAAGCTAATAACCTCTAATCTCATCAAATTGACCATACAATTGACCAAACTTATCCCAAGCTTCTTTAATTATCTTACACTTTTCAATTTGAAAGATGAGATCTTTTGATACATATTTCCTCAAAGTTCCAAGAGCCATAGTATTTTTAGTGAGCCAATCCATATGAGCATTAGGATCAGTTTTAGGATCAAATGGTGCAACAACAACTCCATCAATATAAAGAGTTAATCCTTTTTCCATTAACTTACTCCAAGCATAAATTTTACAAGAAGCATAGTTATGTGGAGTTAACAAAGGAAACTTAGAAGAAGCCATAGCAACAAAATGAAAGAGAACAAGATAGAGAGAGAGGAAAAATCACACAAGACACCCCCCAAGTTCACTCAATCAAAGAACCCCCCCCCCCCCAAAAAAAAGATGATTTGGCACTTTATACTTAGTGCATGTACAATGGCCACTTGCAAGCCAAGCAAAGTGGGATTCTGATTTTCAATGTTTTACAACAGACTTAAGTAGGCTACATAAGACTCAAATGACTGATACAAAAGACCAAATTGAGATCTTATCTTTACAAATTCCAAAATAGGCCAAAAATGACCAAGTGCTAAAAGTACAATTTTTTATCACAATCACTACAAACTAATTGCACCACTGTGAAGTTTATAAAAATTCATGCACTTTAAAAAAAAATGGCACTTGAAAAGGAGTTCATATGAGCCTGAACAGAGCCCCAAAAGTTGCAAAAATGGTGACAACTCAGCAACACTTGTGACAAATTGAATTTTTTGAAAATTTTGAGAATTAAAACTAGAAACCGATCACACTAGTGCATAGAGAACGAAAAATTATCCCAAATAATAAAAATTGCACCAAAAAAGGCCTCAAAATGGCCAAGATATGAGCCTCTGAAGATGAACTGTAAAATAAAAAACTCAAATGAGAGGGTGTCTGCGAATTTTCAAAAATTTGTTGACGCAGTGCTAACGTCAGCAATTCACTATGTTAAATTTGGCGTTCATTTGGCAGTCACACGCTTGTAGTAGCTTAAAATTGACATCCTAAAGGCCGTCATAAGTCACGTCACCCTCCGTTGAATTCCACTGGAATATTCCTTCACTGTCGACGAAATATTCTTCCTATTCATCGACATCGATTTTATTGAGTTTTCCTGTGGATGGAGGTGGGGCCACGTAGGCAAGGGTGGTACCACCATGTGGTGGGCACTGAGTGGCAGGGTACCCTCCTGGTACAAATGGCGGATTTAAAAACTATAAGGTCTCCGGACCGCTTTTAAACTATTATTTTTAATACAATTTTTTTCAAATGAATTTAAAAAAAAAACTTTACAAAAAATACTATGAAGTTTTAAAATAATTTTTTATTAAAAAAAAAAAATCGTACCGACTGCAATGATGGCTCGGCCAACAAATTATTTTTGCCTGGACAAACAACTTTGTCCAAATTCAACAATTTGGTAGTTGATTTAGGGGTTTTTGGCCCTTCTGAACACGATGGTGATGTCCTTTTTGGTTGAAAATGCTCTAAAATTGCAGCTACCTTCTGGATCTGGCAACCACTCTTCAGCTTCAAACCCTTGTAGATTTGGTCTCCAATGTCCAACTAGGATGAAACAAAAGGAAAATTTGACTATCTCAGACACTCCAGACTCAATGGTGAGCTCATATTTGATGAAAAAATCTCCTAAAATGCACTTGCAATACAAGGCCAAAAATGGAACCTCCCCCAAATCCGGTATTTCTATCAAGAGAATACAAGATTGCACTCAAGATCTCCCCAAAATGGCAATCCAAAGGCACTCCAATAGCTCTAATACCATGTAAGAATTAGAAATGAAGGTATCCACCCAAGATCAAGAGGCCTAATAGAAAGCACAAGCATAAGAGAGATAGAAACAATATGACAAGAATAAATTGTATTCTACCAATGATGCAAATAGAATGTGCCAAAAGTACATAGGAGACCCCTTGGTTATATATCCAAGGTGACAACATAAAAGGGCATAAGATTATGAAAAGTGTCGTAATCTTATGACATGAGACAATTGTGAAAATCTATCACTCTGCCTAAAGTGGAAAAGTGATAATGTGATAATCACCACAAATGGTGGATCACCCACAAAAGGTGGAGAGGTAATCACATGATATGTCCACGAAAGGTGGATGTGATAAAGTAATAACATGATAAGTCCACCAAAAATGGAAATGCTCCAACTACCTCATATGTGGTCCCTAATTAAACTTAACTAAGGTGTAATCATGACCTAGGACAAGGTACAACACTTTTAATTACACCAACAAAAACTAATGGTGGGTACTCTGAGGTTTTTCTAAACGTTGGACATGAAAGATTAAAAGGTGATATCTCCAATTTAGTTTTTAATGTTCACTCGTACCATTTCATTGATGAGATTATAGGTGAATTTGAGTTTGGCACTTCCAAAGAGGTTGCCATACATGAGGAGCACAATGACTACTTATATTTTGATAAAAGCATTCAACCCACTTTCACTTGGGATCCAAGTGTATCAGTATCTAAGCACGGTGATGATTTATCTTCTGATGAATTTACCATTCATTCCAATGTTGTTTTAGATCCATCTCAGGAGTCATGCAAGGATGATGTCATTCAAGAAGCTAAGGTTGAAAGCCTTGATCTTGATCAAAAGAAAAGAAGCCTATATTATGAGCCAAGGCACAATAGCATTGCTAATTTGGATCCTCAACCCAATCCTACACATTTTCATCAAATTGGAAAAGAAGAGGTTTATGTGGATTGGGATAGCCATGGTATAGTTTGTGACGGGTATGAGGAAGGTTTTAATTTTTTCATGCATTGTAATTTACAAAAAACTTGAAATGCATGAGGAAATTTTTAGGAAACAATTCTTCGGTGTCCATTGAAAATGAAGTGCAAGTCTTATTTAGATTGGGTAGTGCACATATACTTGTAGTAAGTGTCATTCAAAATGTGCCAAGAGGTCAAAATGAGTTAAATGTTTCCTATGATGATTTACAAATAATGAAGAATGCCATGGAATAATTTAAAATATTTACTTGCATATGATACATGTTAAAGATATGGCGAACAAGTTTGCAGATGAAACCCTATTCATGTCTAATAAATTAAGGGAAGAAGTTGGAGAGCTCACTCGTAAGCTTAAATCTACAAAGCTTACTTTGGAAAGTGTCCAAGAGGCACTTTTAGAGGAAAGTGGTCAACTCTATGAGGCTCAATAGTTTAGGGAAAGGACCAAGGAGGAAAAATAGGTAATGGAGGAGTTAAAATTGCATCCGGCTAGTAGGAGCATGACTTGGCACATTCAAATAGTTGGAGTTTGGACCAATAAGAGGATGGATGCAATATTCATCTTGTTGCTAATCCTTTATTTGAGATAGATTTCAATCTAACTCATGATAATCCTTTGTTTGAGTTGGATAATGGAGATCTAACTAATTGTAGTGATGAGATTGAACTTGATTGTAGGATTCAAGACCCAGGTGCAGTTTCTTACCATGAGATGTCTCAATATTGGAGTAGTGGGTCAACCTCCAATGTTAGTATTGTTGCCCACTTTCAGATCAGCTTGTACATGACTCCAAATCCTAATTTGCAGATGAGTTGGATGGACTCTTCAACCCTACAACAAAACAATTCTTGGGTAAGGTTGGCTATTAGAGACAATTTGAATATAGGGGATGATTTTATTGTTACTACCATATACATCTCTCCCATGTTTTCAATTGGATTTTAGTCTGGTAGTTTTTTCCCTTACATCATTTGGTTTATTATGGAGATATTATTTCATGAGAAGTTTGTTGTTGAGAATAGGAAAAATTTTGGGCAATTGATTTTGAGTAAATTCCTGGACGCAACTCATTCTTTCATTGCTTCCACTTGGGTGAGCAATGGTCACTACAATTACTTCATGAATATGACACACATGATTACAGATGATAGTTTAATGATTAAATTGGATTGGTTTTCAAGGTTTGATTAGGGCTTTCTATTAGACACTTTAAGTGTTGATTCCATGATTTAGGATGGTGACAACAAAAGCATTTCTTGGTTGGTGAATTTCAGAGACAGGAGTATGTTTTATGGCATTGATTTTAGTCCTCTAAATAATTCCATTTGTGAGTTGGATGGTGTCTTTCTTTTGGTATTCCAAGAGAGAAGAGTTCACTTTTATTTTTTTAGATCATCAGTGGCACATTATCATCATGGTGCTCCAGAGAAATGTTGGCAATTAGGGGAGTAGTGTCATCATATTTTCTTTGGTATGTCTCCATTTTTGGTTCTCTATAGTTATGGTTCTCTCATTTTGGTTGATTTATTAATTTTAAATAGTAGAACCCCTATGGAAAGTGACCTTTTCTTATAAAATCAAGAGGGATCATCAATGGCACATTATCATCATGGTGCTTCAGAGAAAATTTGGCAATTAGGAGAGTAGTGTCATTATGTTTTCTTTGGTATGTCTCCATTTTTGGTTCTCTATAGTTATGGTTCTCTCTTTTTGGTTGAGTTATCAGTTTCAAATAATATAACCCTTATGGAAAGTTACCTTGTCTTAAAAATTCAAGAGGACATGAGATCATTCAGAGATAATGCACATCTTGTGCAGTTAGTGTGTGTTATCTGCAAGTTTTCAATGAAGTTGTGTGAAGTTTTGTGGGTCTTGTTTATTGGGGAATTTTCTTCTTGGGTAGAATATTTCTAAGCTTTTGTAAGTCATTTCATATTGTTAATTTCCCAATTCAAATCAGCTCCAAAAGTCATGGTTTTAGTTTTTCAATTTGGAGTAGAACGATGTTGACCAAATTGTGTGATTTGGAGATTATGTGAGTATTTTATGGGATTTATATTTATTGGGAATTGCAACATGTTTCTTGCTTGGATGTATCTGAAAATGTATGGTATTCCTTGGAAAAATATTAATTGTGATGAGTCACAAAAGTGGGGTGATAAGTTTATGCTTGCAGATAGTCTCGAGAAGAACAACTTCAACACAGATGGGTTGTTTCTTGTAAACTCAAACTTGGGAGAATTGTGTTATATATGTTGCTACTGTATGATGTTATTTTCCACTCTTTTGTGGTACTTTTTCAGATTTAGATCAGTCTGTGAAGCTGAAAGTATTATCTCTCAAGTTGAGGTAAAGTATGGGCTTTATACTACACATTCCTGCATTGAATATTTTAGTATTGGGGAGGTAAGAGAAGTGTCTATTTTCCAATTTCATTTTTTTGTATTGGTGAGTACATTAAATCATATATTAGACCTACAAGTAGGAAAAATCATATTTGTATCAGTGGGAGAAGATTCACAAGTTACAGGTTTGACTCATCATGTTAGTGTTTTTGGCAAGTCTACTAAACCTTTGTGGGAAGATGTGTTTCACTTGGAGTATGAGACTAAATGCATCAACCACTTACACATCCAAGAGCTCAGAGTGCACAGATGTTTTTGTAGTGCCCTTACTAAAAAGAGAGAATAATTTCATCAAAGTAACCAAGGTTAAGAGTGAATTAATTATTCGTAGTTAAATAACGTACAATTAAGTAATAATATGGATATAAGGTTATGATGCATTAAGCAATCAAATTTTAACATTAATATCTATCATTAAAATAACAATCAAATTAGTGGAATATAATAATATTAGATGCTTCTAATTATCTATAATCTATAATACAATAGAGGTAATGTTCACAATTTTCACATTTCACTATAATTGAATTTATCTACAATGACCTCCTATTTATGATCTAGCCATTTTTTCTAATGACAGACCACAAAAGTATGTCTTGAAATGTTGAATTCAAAAACTTTCCCTTACAAAAACATTACCTTTAAAATATTTAGAAATATTGCATTAGCTTGGTATATGCTAGAAAATATTATACACTTCACTTACAAGCTTAGGCAAGGGTTTAGAAAATTTCCCGAACCTCATAACCACCTTTACTAGAAATTAACCTGATACTTAGCAACATAATAACTAAATAAAATGAATAAATAAATACATAAAAATAAATAAATCAATAAATAAGTATTCAAGAACGAATGATTTACATTTGAAGTAAGATTTAATTACTTATAAGGTTTTATTAATCATCCATAAAAATATACATTCTCCTCCTCCCCCCCATCTACATTCAATACAGGGCTTTTAAAGCCATTGTTTTCTCATAAATAACCACACCAACTTTCCTCTCGGGAATAACTTCCCAAAACTACTATTAATTTATTTATTATTAAAAACTAACTAATCTATTAAGTGTAAACTTTAGTTCCATCACACTAGATTGTTCACCCTGGGTAACAATTTTCATCATTGAGGAGCAATTAAAATTACCTGCAACACTTTATTCGAAATATTAGTACAATAATATAAATTTGATAGTAAAAATGGTAACAAATAAATTAATAATTTATTTATATCAAATGTATATACCATGGCCTATTAATTTACAATGTTTATAGATATCATTTCTTCTTGTAGAGCTTAATCTCGGGATCACGTGAGTTTAATTTTTGGGAGGGGCATTACAGTTTCTATTGGATTCATAGCAATGGAATTAAGAAGTATGAGTCCTCATTTTGGAATGTTCTTTGGCTAAGGGTGCAACTCTTCATAGGTATGGGAAAAGGGCTTCATATGCAATTTGACATGATATATCATTTTGGAACATCATTTTTATAATTGCTTGATGACAAACAATTTTTGGAAGGGAGGACTTGTAATGTCCCTTTTCTTGAATTTTCTAAAAATATAAAATTACTATTTTTAGTAAGTCAGGTTTCCAAAAATAACAAGTCAGATCCTGCAGCGGAATCAAAAAGTTGTTTTCTCAAGGTGAATTAATTAAGATAATTTGGGAGGTTAATTATCAAAGGTTTATGAAATATTTAACTTAGCCAAACTGGGTGTGGCTTTTTGGAAAAAGGACAAACGAATTTTTATTGGCTTATGAAGTGGTGCAGGAAATGGAAATATTTTATTATTTCCCTCGAGTACATTTGATTTTTGCTTTTAAAATTGGCAATGGGAGTTACACACTTTGCATGCAAGCATATTTTCCTAGGATGTTGGGATTTGGGTGTGCAAGTTGGTGGTTACAAATTTTTGGTGTATTTATTGTTGTATGTTGCTTTTTGGATCCATTCTTGCATATTTTTCCTTCATAGGTTTTTATATTCTTCTAAGGTTGGGAAACCAAAGAAGAAAGAATCTCTGAGGTTGGTAAACCAAGGAGATCGAGGCTTGAAGATAGTGGTTCTGATAGTCTCTAGGAGTAATTTCACATAGGAATTGCCAATGTGCTGAATAATTGAAGTTTATTTTAGAATTTTGTATTTTGTTTACAGGTGGAAGTGTGATATTTGGGGTTTGAGTGATTTATTTGTTGCATATGATAATGATAGATTTATGGATGTGGGTTTACTAATATTTCATAGTATTTGATGTTATTTTATCATAATAAACCTTGGTGTGGAATTTGGAGAGTTTCCTTGCAAGTTGGTCATAGTTTAGTGTGTGTTCGGGCTTCATATTTGCTTTCTATTTTGAGCATAGTTGTAACATATGTATATTACTATTATAAATTCTATAAGACATCAATAATAATGTATTCCCATATTAAAAATTAGTAAAATACCTTCTCTTTTTTTTGCATCAAGTTTCGAGTTATTTAATTGTGTTTTTGAAGCAATTATTTGAATACCCGATTTCTTGGTTTGATCATATTTGCAATTTTGATGTAGTTGTTTAGAGAAGTGTTAAATCTGATTTAATTTATAGAAAGGTACATTATAGAAATTACTATGTTGGGAAGATTGAATTTAGTGTTGGGAAAATTTAGGGAGAGTTGTGAAATGTGAGAGTGGAAATAAAGATGTAGGTAAGGGTAGAATGAGTGTCAAGAGACTTGGACAAGGTTTTGAGAAGAGTTAGAAGTGAAAGAGAGAGATGTTAGGGAGGATATTTTACATGTAGGTAATAAAAATCAAGTGTTGTGAAGAGTTAGGAAGGTGTTAGAATATGTAGATAGAATATGGTCAATGTTGTATCAAAGGGAGAAGATGATAGGTTGGTTGAAGGTTGATAAAAAAATGGTTTGGGTCAACATCTTGATTTTTTAAGTTAGTGTTTTTTTTGGTCCTTTTTTTAATATTTTTAAAATGAAGGAGATTTGTGGTTGGAAAAAATAATAGGAAGAGGGTAAAGAAAATTTATGAAGAAAAAGAGAAATAATAAGGATGAAGAGGATTTGGTGTTTATTATCATAAGTGGAATGTTGAATAGTTGGGTTCATGAAATGAAACAAAAGATTAGCCTACCCTCCTAATGTGTACCATTTAGAGAATGTAATCATTATTTCCATGTGTGTTCTATATTAACAAATAAGATTTAACTAAATGTTTAGAGAATAAATTAAACTAATTTCATCTAAATATAAAACACATTGAGTTGGGACAAAAACAAATAGAAACTATAGTACTAGAAATAATTGAGAATGAGGTATAGAAAACAAGTCTAACTAGAAAATGGATGTTATAACTCAAATTAGGAGGTCTAAAGGAGTGTGCTTATCATTTTTTTTATCATAATTAGAGATGGTGTAGCCTATAACACTCTTGTCTAACTTGGGGTGCTCTTGCGCAACTTAGGTTGCACCTACTTGCTTTGGAACACACCTATATGGTTGGTCACTTATGTATTTGAATTTAATAGGTCCCTAAATTTACAAAGACATTACCTAATTTATGTACTCGCCTCTATGATTGCAAAATATTCACATTGGACACAAAGGGGGATTTACATAGTTGAATTATGAGAATAAAAATGTGTGTTATATGGGAGACTAGCTCAATTACAACCCTATTTGTATTAATCTATCATCCACAATGACAATTTCAATTTTTGGGACTATGCGTAGCCTTAGTATGGTAAAAGTGGTGGTACATGTTTAAGAAATTAAGCCCTGGAGTTTTTCTACACCAACATGGTGTGTTCTTGTGATGAAGGGAACATGGGATATGTAAATCACATGATATGCAAAGAGAAGAGGATAAAGACAATAAGAAAAATTAAATATTCAACATATTGGTAATGGGGAAGGGTTTTGGGGACCATGGAATCAATGGAGAAGATAAATTAAAGGAAACCCATGGCTTAAAGACAAGGGTGATGAGATCTATAGAGAGAAAATCATAAGAGGAGAAGAAATCAAAAGGAGAACTATGGGTTGAGCACAATGGGGCTTCAATACATAAAAATATAAAAGAATTTATTGCTTCTCTATATATAATGAAGTCTCCTATTTGAAAATTTGTTAGAAGAATCCAAACGTGATAGCACATAGATGAAAAATTATGAGAGGAACCCTAGCAAGTGAGCTCAAAAATAGGTTTATACATTTGGGTGAACGGACCTTTGGAAATGTAGTATGATTTATAGTTACAATAGTTGACAGACTTGAAACCAAAACTTGAACATGGACATGAGTGGTTGGGGTCATTAGTGTCCTGGTTGAACTAGGCACTCAAATTTTAGAGATGGGTTAGGGATGAGGTTCTAAGGATTTTTCACTAGTTTTATAATATTTATGTTGAGTGAGAAGGCAAACAAATGAGTTTAATGATGACTAAAAATGATTAGGAGAATGAATGCCAAAATAAGTATATAAATGCAAGATTCAAATTGTAAAGTAGGTAATTTTTAATCTTAAACATAATTACACCTAAAAGTTATAGAAGGTTCCAAAGATTTGGATTAACCAATAATCTAAACCTCATACTCCTCTCCTTCACATACAATATGTTTACATTATAATAGATCCTCTTTGCAATTGTTTTTTGTTTTCTTTTTCTTTTTCTTAACAATGGGACCTTCACATTGTTTGACACTAAAATTTATCATAAAATTATTTCCCCTACAAAGTGCTTTTGAAAAATCTCAATGGGTATCTCAAAGGGAATCTTTGTTGGAAGGGTTCTAGGTGAATTCTTAGTGGAAGTAGAAACAAGTCTTGTAATACATAACTTTCATATGATTAGAAAAACATGTAGAAGTATAATTAGAAATTCCTATTGCCTTAAAAAATGCATGATTTGATTTTTTTTTAATATCCACAAATCAATTCATTTTTTAACTGATAGGCTATATTTTGTACCAACTTTCACTCAAAATATTGTCTCACGCTTGAAAGTTGTTTCACGCCAAAAAAAAAGTCGCCAACAAGTCACTGTAAACATTTATTGTCTCATGTCTAAAAAATTTATTTTATTCACATATCTAATATTATATCTTCGAATCAAATTGGATCTATTGTCAAATTGAATCAAATTAGATACCTAATATATGTTTCACATTTATTGCCAATCAAATCAGATTTCTGCAAGCCCTAAAACCCTAATATTTTCATACCCACTTTTCATTTATAGATTGAAGCAGTGGTTGTAGGGAGATTGGTTTTGGTTTGTCCAATTTTAAAAGAATTATATGGTAGGGCTTATTAAATTTTTATTGCAAATTACCCATTTTTTATCATGGGCATTGTTGACAAACAACATAATTTGTACAAAATCTCGAGGTAAGTCACTTGCCATGGTCTCAGTGAGTTTTATTTTTTTATGCTGCATAGATCATTTATTTCTTCTATTTGATTTCATTCTATGCAAGAATTATTCTTTGGAAAGTTCTCTCATGCCAGTCTTTTCAAGCACAATGCACATATTGTAATTTTTCGTGCAGACTCTGTCCATTTTTTCTCATCGCCATCGTAGATTGCATGACACAATTTGTGTAGAATCTTGAGGTAAGTCACTTGCCATAGTCTCAGGAAGTTTTTTTTGGAATCTACTAGCTGCTCTAAAACATGTATAGGTTTTTAGTCATTAAGCAACTATCTAAGAGGCATCTACGAACCCTAATGTTTTGCTTTATGTTTTATTTTAAAACCTTAATTTCCAATAATCATATGTTTCACTACTCATATTCCAAGGGACCTGAGCTAGGCTTTACTCTTAATAATTTTAATTGTGTTCCCTGTTTGTTGATACCTAAATGCAAATTAGGGTCTTCGAGTAGCACTGTGTGAAGAAATGTTGATATCCACCTTTCACGTACAACCTGTCTTAATTGACAATCATCAATTTCCTCATGATGAAATGCTTGGCGACCAACATAGATATGGGAGAATGCAACTGTAGGGATATTGGTTTTGGTTTGTCTAATTTTAAAAAAAAATTGCTATGGAATGACTTTAAATCTGCTATGGTATGACTTCTTAAATTTTTCTTGCAAACTCTTGCCCATTTTTTCTCATCGACATCATTGATAGATGACTCAATTTATGTAGAATCTTGAGGTAAGTCACTTGTCATGGTTTCAACGAGTATTAGTTTTGGAATATGTATGCTGCTTTGATCATTTATTTTTTCTATTTTATATTATTCTAAAATAATTATGTTATTTTTCTAATGCTGGGAAAAACAATTACCAAGTAGTTGAAATATTCCTTGCCCCCACCCGAAAATAAACTTTAACTTGCAATCGATATTTCTATCTAAAAGACTACAAAAATCTTGTCTAAAACTCCTCCTTTGAAATGTTTAACATGGTCGTGCATGACTAATATGGGAAGTCATATTAACACCATAGCCAGACAAAAGGGGTAATATGGAGGCATTGGTTGTTTTTTCCCTTCATTTTATGTTATTGTATATGAACTTTTGTTGTTTTAAAGCCACAATGGTCAAAGTATTGTTTCTAATGTATTTTGTTATTCTCTCCTACATGCCAAGATTCATCATCGGGAGTCCCAGGTTGACAAGGCAGTGCCTAAGGAGAGGGAAACATGTTTCCTAGGCATTGATGCCATGGCCCAAGCAAGAACAATATTTAATTGTTTTCTTCCATAGAGGAGATAATTGTATATGGTCGACTGCTTGTGTGGGATATTGTTTATTTTTTTTATCTTACTATTGTAATATAATATAATTGTGGCATATCTTGTTCTCTGGGCATATAATCTCATGGAATAATGAAGAGTCACATAAATATCAAGTCCATTCTATAATAGCTTTTTAGATATTTTTTATAGAGCTTATTTAGAGGACAATTTCATTAATATTTAGTTGAATGCAATTGCTTCCATCCATATCCTGTATGCATATTTTATATTAGTTCAAAGGATTGCACTTATTTTAAAATGTTGGAGTTAAATTTGGTATGAAGTGGCTCTTATCATAGTAATATTTCTAGTAAGGTCCCATTGTAAGATGCAAATTTTGTTGTACATATTATTTTATACTAATTTCAATAAGCATTATAAAGTGTCCCTTTTCAACCCTATAATGCTTTGATAGAATGAGAGACATCTACCTAAAAGTTTAGCAAAATGTCCTTCCCCAATAAATAGAACATGTGGAATTTGGGTTGATTCCAACTACTTTCAACTAACATATTCTCCGTTATAGTTTTAAATGATTTTGCATTTCATTTTCATGGTTTTTTTATTGCAAAATTTGAGCTAACCTTTTCAACAACAACCATTTTTGTTTTTAATGATATTTTTGCTCAACTTTGTACTTATAATTTATCTAAATTATATAGTATAAGCAAATTTTTGGAGAAACTTGTGTGTCATGCCTTGAAGTGATCTATCAAGCAAGAGTGTGGAGATCTTGTTGCAAGAAAATAGTTAATCTTCTTATTTGAGCAATTCAGATAGGGTATATTTTCAAGAAAACAAGTGAATGGTGTATTGAAATCTGATAACCAGGGACAAGTGAACACAATATTTTTAGTATTTATAAAATATAAAGATTAAAGAGCATACATGAGTGAATTTCAAGATAGCTTTATGGCTCAAGTATTTTCCTGCATTCTTAGTTGATCTCAAGGCAAGCTAAGGGCTATTTTGTACTCTCTGAATTGTTTTTGTAGGAGGCATTATTTGTTTGCTATTTGTTTTTGTAATAAGCAAAACAGGCAAAAAAGATCCATTTATGAGATTAGATGGAAGATGGGAAGGATTTGGGTTTTATCTTTTTTCAACATAGAAGAACATTATGCATGGTTTTTAATCATCACTTTTGCCCATGGATTTTTAGTTTTTAGCCATTTCTAGCCCAATGTTATTATAGTCTCTTGCACTTGTAAATGTTTGACTTCCATTACCTACATTACTAATTTATAGTAGCACTCTGTAAAGAATGACACATATTCAATGACCAAGAATTTACATTGCACTCTTCAAAGTTTTCCATCTATACAATATCCTTCCAAAAACATCAGAATGTTCGAAAACTTTAGAAAAATATTTTCCAACTATGCTTATGGGGACTTCTTCAGACATCATAAAAATTTAGATGATTTCTCCTACTGTCTCCATATGTCTTGGAAATATGCCTCAAATAGTTGGAATGCTTTTATAGAATTTTCCTATATTTCATTTGATTTACATGGGGTTGTCCTCTTGTCCTAATAATTGGTTTGAAGAAAGTTAAAAGAACTAAAGAAGAATTATCATATACTTTTATGATAATTACATGGATTTTTTTTATATTGATTATATCAAACAGACTTAACAAAACCCAATGTGGTAAAACAAGAAGGAAAAACTTTAAAGGTTAAGATTTTAAGATCCAATTTATAAGTTGGTTGAAATATTAGAGAGGGGTACTCCATATTCATAGCTTGTGCTTATAAAGCAAGATTTGCATTTCCAAATTCTATGTAGCTAAGGAAAATACATAAGAAAAATGTTTAACTATGCTGGGGAACCATGAATTGGAATATCCAAGCTAGTTACAGATCATTATAGTTGCAAAATTTAATGTGTTGTGCTATTATTTTTCCCATCCAATTTGAATGCCTCACAAGCAACTTTAATGCTTTGCTTGGATCCCATTTAACCCCTGGTTGATTGGCTTCAAATGTTGTCCTGCAGGGGAATCTAAAAGGGCTAGCTACCTTTGTTTGGGATGTTTAAGGTATGATGGCCAAAATTTTTTATGCCTCTGAGCTTACATGCATAAAGCATGTAATTTTTAAATCATATTCTATATTTTTTTGCTCATTCATTCTCCCATTCATATCTACCATTTTGCAAGAGGCCCTATGAAATGTCCATTGAGAGATACCACTATATTGCTCATAAATAAGGTTCAAGAAACGTATTATGAGTCTCTTCAATTGCTTGTTTGATTCATTATAGTGTGTGTAATGCCTTGCATAACCACCCCATCTTTTTCCTTGGTTAAAATGGGTCCCCCTTTTTGTTTTTGTCCTTGGTTGTTTTTCAAACAAAGTTTGGAGTCTTTCTTTTCCAACACTTTGTTTTTCTTTGGTTTGTTTTGTCGGAACCGGAATCGGAACTAAATCGGGTTTTGAAATTTGTTTCAAAGATTTCATTTTGATCCCCATCCTGAAGGTCTTTTGGTTTATCTTTGTCGGAGTCAGAGCCGGAGTGGAAGTTAAGTCTGAATTTATTCAGGGTTTCAAAATAAGGTTTCATTTCGCCTCCGCTTCCGCCTTTTTGTTTGTTTGTTTAGACTTAGGTTTTTGTATTGGGTTTTCTCGTTTCGGTCTTTGTATTTTTATTTTTCCTTTTGTTTCGCTTTCTTCTTTGTTGGCAGAACCGGAGCCAGAATGGGAATCGGATTTAAAAGTTGAATAAAGTTTCTAAATCATTTCTCACTCTGATTCCGCTCCCATCGTTTTGTTGTTTGACTTCTGAAGCCATACGACAGTCATGTGCCAGTTCCCTCTGCAATTCTTACTTTAATCTGCCGAATTTATGGCATTGATTATAGGTGCCATGCATGCGTGAAGCTGCAATTTTAACCTTAATAGGGATTAACTGGAAGTTATCATCATTGTTTAAAAGATCAAGAGCGAGCTAGAGTTGCAGTGGAGCGTTTGGACGTGTGATTTGATCGAAAAGGAGATAATCACATGCGGGATCACATCAGAGAGCTAACCTATTTATTTGTGTTTGAGCTAGGGTTTCTTTTTTCTCTTTCATTTTCTTTTCGCTTGTCATTTTTGGTTCGGTCGTTGCTTTCTTGCGAATTTGTGAATCTCAGTTTTCTTGTGAGTTCATGTTGTTCATTTTGTTTCTCTTTTGTTTTTGTTTTCTTGTTTTCGTTTTGCTTTTCTGGTGTTTTGTTTCTCGTTTGTTTGTTTTTATAACGATCGTTTTCATGTTTTAATCGTGACTATATCGTGATGCCCTGGTTTTTAAATGGCGTGAATTAGTTACTATTTTTTTTTCATTAGTAGGGTTTGATAAATTGTGGTTTTACTTAGGAATCATGTTGCACATTAATCTAATTAGTTTGAATGGGGTTAAATTCGTGCCCTAATTATTTGAAATCAAGGGTTTGTGAATTAGGGTTTTGGTGCGTTTTTGTTTTAAATATGATGCCCTAATTATTACGGTTGCCTCTCGTTCATATGGGGATGGTCTTGTATAGGTTATTTTTAAACCCCTTTTCATTTTGATATGACCTAGTCCTTAGATCATGATGTTAATTATCATCTTGTTGAAATCACTTATGACGTCATGATTATTTTTGAGCGGAACTAGAATCGATTTTGATCTTGAACCATGTTTTGTAATAAGTATCGATTATGTTTCCATCTCGTCTCCGACTCCACTTGTAGTAAGAAGTAGGCTTTCTATGATACCAAATTGTTTTCACATTGGCAATCATTAATCCAATTAAACATACATATCAATAGATACTAAATGATTTAACAAGGATCCAAACAATAGAATTAAGACAAGATGAATTACACAGTTGCAATGAACGAATCAATTCAGAAATAGTAACCAATCATTTAATCACATAAATCAAATTAATCAAATGACTGTAAAACACACATTACCATGCATATAAATCTAATGCTAGAATCACCAATAACTGAGGAAGTGGGCCCTGCCTTCGCTGATTATTAAATGATGGAAATCACGAAATACCAATCTACTCCACGATAATTCTCATCTAATAAAATGACTGATACAAAAGAATATGTCGATCTTTCCAGTACGCGGATCTAATTTCTCAATTATATCTCTTGATATTATGTTTTCATCATGCATATATTTATCGTTTGATTGTACTAAAAACAACAGATAAGTTTGTTTGTTTGTTCGGCCTTTTGACCACTCACAAACAAGAGTCTTTAGATTGATAAAAGGCCGCAGGCCAATTTTAGCATGAAACTAAAACAACTTTAACTAAAATAAAGAGTCTAAACATCTTTTTTCCGATTTCACTTCATCAGATTCCTAAGGTCCTCACGTTTGTAACAACCTTCAACTTCCTTTCAAACCATCTCCTGCCACAAAACAATCAGATTTATCATGATTTTTAGTAAATTATCAATCCCCAACTTCTTTCCTTATTTTATTAAATATTAAGGTTCCTTCAGCAAATGGTGACAGGATTAGGGACAAGGATATAGATAAAAAGGAAATTATAAGGTAAAAATAGTGGATTGATTCTATACTCGTCATTTCCCCCCAGCTAGACATTTTGCATGTCCCTATGCAAAAGTTACAAACCTGAAAGAGTTGTGAGTTTTTGCAGAGTGCCCTTGAATTAATCAATCCACTATTGCCGCATTGTTTGAACCCTTTGTTCATGTTCCTAGATAGAAGCTACTTTTCTATCAAGTTCAGCCCTGAGTTCTCCAATGTCCTTTGCTTGAGAATTGATGGTAGAATGAGCTTCCTAGAGCAGACCATGCAATGTCTGGTTTTCCACCTGTACCTTAGTCAATTCCTCTTTTAGGTCCTGTAATTCCTTTTCTGTCATACTTAGAGGAGGATCTCTTTCTTCCTCAAATTCCTCTGCAGCTTCAAATTCTTCCTCCACATTCTCGCTTATTTCATCCATCTTTGCTTCTTCCTGGGGAGAACTAGTAGAGGGTATATCTTGCTCTTCATGGGCAATGTCTTCGGCCTCCGCAAAAACTTGTGTTTGAGGGTTATTATCAATACTATCCATGGTTTCTTTTGGAATTTTTTCTTCATTTTCCGGGGCTACCTCCTTCACAACCTCCTATTCTTGATTTGTTTCTGATGATGTCATAACCCTAGTAACTTTTGCTTGTTTTGATTAACTCTTAGCTAGCTCGTTTTCTAAGTGGACACTGGGTGAATTTTTTGGAGGGTCGTTAGCTTGTTGCCTGGATTTTTGTTCTTTTTCCTTCTGACGTTTTTCCCTACTCAATTCTCTGTGAAATTTTCCCCGCTTTCCCGAGACTTCAAATAGAACCTCTATTTCTTTAGACCCCAACACATTACCAGCTACCTTAGCCAAATTATCTAACTTAGATGAAACATCAAACTTTTGTTTTCCCCTCCTGTCCCCAGATTGACCAATGGGTGTTGTATTTGAGGGTTCCTATTTCTCACAACTTTCCTCACCAGAAAACAAAGGTTTTGACTTATTGATTTTGGAGGAATCTTTCTTTGTAGCACTTCTAGTTATTCTTTTTCTAGGTCCTGGGGTTTGTATGGAAGACTTACCAAGGCTCTCCTTAGTTTTCTTGTCACTGGTCCTTTTAGTTGTTTTATCATAACCAGACTCCTCATCCGAAGAATTATCTTCAGAGGAACCCTTTGTAGAAGATTCCTCTTCCTCAGAGGGTCCAGTATCCTCACCATCCTGAGAATGGACGAATGAATCCCAATCACCAGGAGGAGTCAACAATTTTAATTCGCAGACTACCAAAAGTTTTATTAATCCATGGTGAGATAAACAGTTGGGTTTACTGCTTTGAACTATTTTGGACATCCGTTGCAAAACTCAATATAGAAAGTAAGGAACATTAATCAACAATCCTTGCCGTAAATGCAACATCAATTTGAAATGTTGAGCAAAGACATATTTTAATCTTCCTTCACAAGTAATATATTGAATTATGTACCTGGCAACCTCCCTCCAATGCCCTGGTAAAGATTGCAGCTTGGTACCCTAGCCAGAAACCATTTCTACAGATTCTCCTCGCTATAATAATTTCTTCCGTGTTGGTTACAATTTTGTGGACTGCTTCAATTTTTTTGGAAAATATTGTTCTCCGCGCGTTGGAAGTCCAGAAACTTCCGCAATGGTGTCCAATGTAACCGTGATATCAATCCCTCGAACAATAGCCTTTTGGTTGTGAAAATTATGGGAAAACTCCAACGCTACCCTCTCATCAAACCCTCGCAACCGCTTGAAATAGGTATCCCAATGAGCCTTTTGAAACTCTGCATATGCCTCAGCATGTGTTTTCAAATTTTGCAATGTGATAGGCTCATGCCGCGGTCGGTGACCTCTTGCCATGTTCACAGGAACTCACTACACTTGATACCAGAGTTTGCAAGAATACAACTTCCAGAAATATGGTGTTCAATAGTTAAACTTAGCAGTGACTATTTAGTTGTAAGATGATGGTAAATATAGTAAATGAGAGTTTTAATGTGGAAATAATGGTGATGAAAACCCAGATTTTGGAGGTGGAAATAATGGCAATGACAACCCTTGGAAGGCATGATGACATAGACAGTCCATCCCCCCAGCTGATTGGTTGAACCGTCCATGGGGCAAAGGAGTATTCAACAGAAGGAAACCATAGCATTAAATAAAATAAAGAAAGAGGTAGAGAAAAATCCGTTACCGATTACCATGATCACCCAAAATGTATGCCGCATGCACCGAGATGATGAACAAGATTGGAAATCTGCAAAAATGTGACCAAAAAGGAGGTGGATGTGACAAGCGAGAAGTCGTACTAACGGATGACGACGCCAAAAGCATATCTCGTGAAAGGGACAATAAAAGAGCGATAAATGAAAGATAGCAAACGAGTACGGTAGAAGGAGTCGTCAGAATGACCGAGAGAAGATGACAGTGAAAGCCAGCGAAGCAATGATCGAGCAATGGATAGCAAGGTAGCATGCAAAAAAGACGCAACGAACACCTATCACACATGCAAAAGGAAATAGCGCCTCCTAGCAAAGAAACGACAGGAGTTGGAACCAAGAATAAGAGTACCTGCAAGAAAACATAAAAGAGAGCGCCAAGAAGAAAAATGGTTGTTGGCTAAAAGCCACAAACAACCATGGAAGAAACAAAGAGGCACAGTAAAGGCAAGATCATTCCTGGCAGAGAAGTGGACAGACGCTTCTTGTTCTTTATTCTTTTCTTTTCTTTCTTTTTTTTTAATTTTATTTTTTAAATTTATTTATTTATTTATTTTTTGAATTTTGATAATGACAACAAGTTGCTGGCATCCCGTTTTTCAACCTTCCACCACTTAGAGGCGTCGAAAAATTGGTTTTCACCCCTAAGGTTATTTTGCAGTTAGTATCCGCCAGAATCCGATTTTCAGATATTAACTAGCCAACAACGCCCAAAGGTTTTCATTGTTGGATCTTTTATTGTTTTGTTTTTTTGTTTTTTTGTTTTTTTTTGTTTTATATATATGTGGTCAATCCCAGAGGAGACCAAAAGGAACAACAGTAAGTTCTTGTGCCATCACGAGGAAGAAGGCTTCTCTAGAAAGAAGCTTCTCATAAAGTTTAAGGCGATGACCATTAACAAGGAGAGTCCTTCGTTCAGAGTCCATTGTACAGAGATGAACAACACCATTATCATATAGTGTCTAAATCTCATAGGGTCCAAGCCAATGTGTGTGAAACTTCCCCTTGAAGTCCTAAAAATAGGAATCATATAAAAGTGCCCAATCACCAGGTTGAAATGACCGTTGATAGATGTGATGGTCATGCCACAAGGCACATTGCTTTTGAACAATCTCGGAGTGGAAGAGAGCTTCCTGGCATAATTTACTTAAGGAATGCAATTGATCAATCTGTGCTTTCTGTGTATCTAAAATATTCATACCCAATTGAAGTGCAGTACGAAGAGTCTTTACCTCAAACTTGGTAGGAAGGGTTGCCTTCTTACCATAGACAAGTTCATAATGGGTCAAACCAGTGGTGGTTTTCCACATTGTGCGATAAGCCCACACAGCTTCAGGAAGCCGCGTAGCCCAATCATGCCTATGAAGTGCAACTATCTTGGTAAGAATATTTTCAATCTCCCTATTAGTAACTTCAACTTTTCCATTAGCCTGAGGATGATAAGGAGAAGAATTTTGATGGCAGATCTCATACTCACAAACCAAAGCAGCAATGAGCTCAGATGTAAACTATGGTCCTTGATCTGTGTTTATTTCCCGGGGTACACCAAACCTTGTAAAAATATTAGAATACAAGAAATCTGCTATCTTTGAATCTCTGGCTTGTTTGAGAGCTACTACCTCAACCCACTTGGTGACATAATCGGTTCATACAAGGATATATTCCTTGTTTCGTGAGGGTGGATTGATTGGCCCAACAAAATTAAGGCCCCATTTCTCAAATGGCTCGATAGACAACTGGGGGTGTAAAGGCATCTCATCTGATCGTGTAGGTCGACCCATGCACTGACATTTGTCACAATGATGAACATAGCGCTTACAATCTTTGTGAGGTGTAGGCCAATAGTATCCGGCGGTAAGAATTTTTTGGGTGGTTCTCCGAGCAGCAAAATGTCCCCCACATGGCTTTGTATGACATGCATGAAGTATATCAAAGACATCATCTTCACATACACAACGTCGCATGATATTATCAATACCAGTGCGGAAGAGTAATCCATTGATCCATGTGTATTGCCCACTAAGTCCAACTAGCTTTTGCTGCTCTCGAGAAGAGAAGTGAGGTGGAAACTTACATGTGACTAGATAATTGGCATTATCAACAAACCACGGGCTCTTTGTGGATATGGCAAACAAATGTTCATCGGGAAATGCATCATCGACTGGAGAGGGCTCGGCGTCAGAGTGTTGCAACCTGGATAAAAAGTCTGCAACCATATTTTCTCGACCAGGCTTATTAAGTATAGTTATATCAAATTCTTGAAGCAAAAGCAACCACCTAATGACCCTACCAGTAACCACAGGTTTATTAATTAGAAATCGAATGGCAGAATGATCTGTGTGAACAAAAACTTTATACCCAGTAATATAATGCCAAAATTTATTGATCGCATAGACAACAGCTAAAAATTCTTTTTCAGTTACCGTATAATTTACCTCAGCCCCTATGAAATTCTTGTTGATGTAATAAATAGAGTAGAAGATATTATCCTCTTTTTGGCCGAGTACAGCCCCCATCGAACAATCTGAAGCATTTGTATGCATATGAAATGGCAACTCCCAGTTGGATCCTCATAAAATTGGCGTGGTTACAAGTTTTCTTTTGATGGCTTCAAAAGCTTCCTGACATTCAGGTGTCCAGGAAAAAGTAATGTCTTTGGCAAGCAAAGCAAACAAAGGAGAAGCAATTTTACTAAAATTTTGAATAAATCTCTGATAATATCCTGCATGGCCAAGAAAACTTTGAATATCCTTCTGACTAGAAGGTGTGGGTAAGTCCTAAATGATTTGGATCTTTTTAGGATCCACTTGTATACCTTTAGAGGAAATATAATGGCCAAGCACAATTCCTTCAGTCATAAGCATATGGCATTTTTCATGACTTAATGACAAATTAGTGTCTATACAATGCTTAAGTACTTTTTCTAAATTAGCTTTGGCCTCCTCATAAGTATTACCATGAATAGTAAAATCATCCATATATACCTCTACACAATCATTGACAAGATCTGCAAAAATGCTCAAGACTACCCATTGAAAAGTAGTAGGACCATTACACAAACCAAATGGCAATACTCTATAAGCAAAAGTCCCCCAAGGACAAGTGAAATTAGTTTTATTTTGATCTTTCGTTGCAATCTGAATCTGATTGTAACCATTGAATCCATCTAGAAAAGAAAATAATTTCTTACCTGCAAGAGTATCCAATACTTAATCAATAAATGGTAATGGAAAATGATCCTTCTTAGTAGATTTATTTAATGCTTTATAATCTACAAAAATTCTCCATTTACCATTTTTTTTAGGGACCACAACTAAAGGAGAAACCCATTGACTATCTGAGATAGGATATATAAACCTAACATTTAACAGCTTTTGTAATTCCTCCTTAACTATTTCACGCAGCGCAGGATTAATCCGATGTTGTGGCTGCCTAATTGGACTAATTTCATCTTCAATATAGATATGATGGGTACAGGTATCAGGATGAATACCATGCATATCTTGGTATTCCCAAGCAAATGCATCTTTATTTGTTTTAAGCATGGTAATAAGGTCCTGAATTTGTTCAGGGGTTAGTTGTGGATTAATATTAAGTGTACGATTAGGCAAAATTTCCATGGCTTCGGATTGTACAGGTGAATTAATTGCTAAGGCTTGCAAAACAGATGGCTTATCAGAAAATAAAAATGAACTGTATAAGCAATCATGAGGTAGAAATTGATGCAAGGTGATAAAATATTGGAGAGATTGTGAATTACCAACCAACGAAAAATTCCCAAAAGGACATGGAGTATTTATACCTGAGTGGAGAACCATGTTTTCAAAAAATTTATCAAATGTATACCTATTAAGAAGAAAGTTAACAAGAACATTATCTTTTGTGGGTTCCCCCATATCTATTGCTTTATCAATTGTTATAATTGGTAATGACTCATCCAAGTCACTATCAATCCAAACCAGATCTTTTGTTTCCAACAAAGGTTGTGCTGGCGGGTATAGAGTTAACTACTTCTTGTGCTTGCCATTAGAAATTACCATGTCCCTTGATCAAAAATTAATATAGGCATCCGTAGTTGCTAACCAAGGTCATCCCAGAATTAGGGGGTATCCCCCCAGCTTAATCTTTGGCTGCAAAATCATAAAGTCAATCGGATATTCCCATGAATCAATAGAAAGAATTACATCCTCAATTACTCCCTCTGGCTTAACCAAAGATCTATTAGCCATTTGAAGAACTTAAGGAGTAGGCCTTAGTCCTTCCAAGGACAATTTATCCTTTGTTTCATTTGTCATTACATTAATTTCAACACCCAAATCCACAAGAGTATTAGGAATACTTACTTTACCAATTGTTACCTTGATGACCGGACTTCCTGGATCAGAATATTTTGGAATGGTTAAATTCCCAAGCATAAGATCTGCTAATTGTCCAATGACTTGAATAGTCTTCGGATCTTGTTTCTTTTTCTACTTCCGAGTACAAAGTTCACGAATCATTTTTGTGTAAACCGGAATATCCTTGATAGCCTGCAATAAAGGAATTTTGATATTAACATTGTGTAATTCATTTACCAAATCAAATTCAGAGTGAGAATCCTCCCTTAGTATTGGTTAAGATTGAAACCTTTCAAGAAAAGGTGGTTCCTTAATTGGTTTTGGCTCGGATTCTTCATTGAATTCTATAATAGTGGGCCCCAAAAGAGCCTTTCTTGACCTCAACTGGACTCCATCTATCTCTAATGTGTTTATGGGATAAGTGGAGTATCCTATTGGCTCATTGTTATACACTGGATGAGTAGCCTTAATATTGGGGTTAGGATTTGGTCGAGTTGGCATAGATGTAGGTCTTAGTGGCTGTAGAGGATAATTTTTTGGATTTGTAGGTTGAGCAGTTGAAAATGGCAACCCTGGGAGAAGTTGTTGTGATTGAAGGTAAGGGTTAACCATAGAAGGCGGTGGAAATGGGAATGGTTATTGATATGTTGATGTTTGTGGTGGTTGTGGCCTCCATGCCTATTGCCACAGCTATGAAGTAAAAGTATATTGTGGCATCCATTGAGGGTATGGGGGTTGTTGCCATCCCCCATTCCATCTGGACTGGTATGGGTTGGTTTGACTAGGTCCTGAAATAAGATAATCATTCATCCACTAGGGTGCATGGCTCGTGGTGGAAAAGATCACCTAGGGGCCATGTAATAGACAGGTTCCTCGGTATATTCCATTTCGGGCATTCCTGTAGGGAAAGGTTTTAGTGTAGAGGTCTCACTAGCCTCTTCTAAGGATGAAATGTTTGTCCTATTATATGGGAAATCTTCACTACCATTCTTTTTATGACATACTGGAAAAAACACAGCTAAATCCTTCTCAACTTCTTCTTGCTTCCTACGGGTGTAAAGAGTATCTATTTGTTTCCCCATATGATTTAGCAAATTTTTTTTAAGGTCCTCAAGTAAATTACCTATTTCCCTTTTCGTGATACCTGTCGTATTATTTGTGGTATAAGATTTACTTGGATAACTCCTTCCCAAATGTCATGACCTCAAATAATTCCTACAAATATCACAAATATTAGTAAATTCCAATTTAGAAATGTTTCCTTTTCCTATTAAATTCAATGCTTCCATAACATCATCTCGTATGCCTCTAAGAAATAACATTTTAATAGTATAATCATTTTGTTCCTCATGGCGAGATCGTTGAAGACTAAACATAAAACGTTCAAGGTAGTCTTCTATGGACTCCTCTTTTTGAGTCATACAGAAAATCTCATCCCAAACCTCTTTTGTTTTGCAATATTCTTGATATTTGTTCAAGAATAGTTCCTTCATAACTGCCCACATTTTGATATTCCGAAGGTTCATAAACCATTGCAAAGCAGCATCCTTCAATGTAGCTGGAAATAGTTTGAGTTTCTGTGCATCATTTTGATAGTCATAACTGTGACACAACACATCAAATTCAAACAAAAACATATCAGGATCTTCTACTGAAAGACCACGAAAAATAGTTAAAGCAGAATGAGGAATATTTCTCATGGAGGCATCTCTCCCAGGATCCGTAATTGGAAACTCAAAAGTAACCGGGTTGTTGTTGCCCAACACCCTGTTATGATTTTCATTGTTGTTGTTGTCATTGTTGTTTTCAGGGTCCATAACTTGAAATTCCCAAGGAGTAAAATAGGTTGTAAAGGGCTTGTGGCCTTCCTCAGCAAATGGTCCTACTTCTTCTCCGTGAGATCCCCTGAGAATTTGTTCAACCTTTTTGCGTAATATTTCAGAAGAGCTTGGTTGGGTATTTGCAGGTGTTTGAACAACAGTGGCCTCAATAGCACACTTCTCTAAATCGGGTTCAGGTAATTCTAACCAAAGGTAGTTTAAAATTTACTTCCTCCTGAGTTGGACTACCCTTCTTAGCAAATGCTTTGAACTTATCTTGCAATTTCTCAGGTTGTGGCTCCTCAATGGATGGTGTTGACTTGTTTTAGGATTTTTCGGGTTGTGAACTACTTCCCTTCTCTTTCCTAATAAATCTTCCCTTATTATCTCTATTACGATTCCTACACCTAAATGACCTATAGCAAAGAAAACTAAGGATAATTACCCAAACAATTGTGTGGATTTTCTCCTTAACGCAATGTTCCTAACTTGGTTTACTACAAATGCAGGTCTTTAACACCGTTCCCCGACAACGGCGCCAAAATGATTGGACTAAACTGTGGTGTTTAATTTATTTTGAAATAGGCTTAATTTAAGTTCTTGGGAATGGTTTCCTCAGTTTAAAGTGTCAATCTGGGAATGTAAGCTTTTGAGCTGTGTCGTGGCAGTAAGCCGAAGAGTTCCAATTTAGAAACCAAGGGTTGATGAATGAATACTAATGAAATATGTGTTCAAGAAAAATTCCGACTGACAGACTTCTTGTCACAATATGTGACAGGAACTTGTAAAGAGATAATTCTGCAACAAAAACACATCACCTACATAAAATAGAAGAGAAATAAAATTCTATAAAGTAGAATAAAAAGTATGACAGAGACAAAATCAAGGATGCTGGTTATAATAGAATTTCTCATGTTTCCATGTTTAGATTTTTATGATTCCATTCTATGATACCAAACTATTTTCACATTGGCAATCATTAATCCGATTAAACATACATATCAACAGATACTGAATGATTTAACAAGGATCCAAACAATAGAATTAAGACAATATGAATTACACAGTTGCAATGAACAAATCAATTTAGAAATAGTAACCAATCATTTAATCACATAAATCAAATTAATCAAATGACTGTAAAACACACATTACCATGTATATAAATCTAATGCTAAAATCACCAATAACTGAGGAAGTGGGCCCTGCCTTCGCCGATTATTGAATGATGGAAATCATGAAACACCAATCTACTCCACGCTAATTCTCATCTAATAAAATGACTGATACAAAAGAATATGTCGATCTTTCTAGTACGCGGATCTAATTTCTCATATATATCTCTTGATATTATGTTTTTATCATGCATATATATATTGTTTGATTATACTAAAAACAACAT
>CM021110.1:433791685-433891965 GCA_007115665.2 Sequoiadendron giganteum | reverse complement strand
CAATCTAGGAAGGCCTACAAGAAATTAGTAGATGAACCTGATTGATGTTGTAGCATCATCCACTAAGTCAAGATTGATAAAGGATAAGCAAAGAAAGGATGAGCTCAAAGCTCAATTAGATCAGCTTCACACCTTTTTGAAGGATATCTCTGCTTCTAGATCACAACTTGCTGCCTTAGAGACACCGGTGTTGCTCAGCAAAAGAGAGGTGGATGATCTAGTGCAAGTAAAGAATAAGGCTGGAATGATGGACAAGTGGACGGACAAGCTTAACCAGGAGGTAGGTGAGGTGCTAGTGAATAGTTTTGAGATTCACAAGATGGCATTAGAGCTAATAGAAGAGATGAAACACCACGCTGAAACATTGGAGCAGCAAGAGGAAGAGTATAGAGGATATGTCTAGAAGATAAAGGACATCAATAAATTGCCAAAGTCTACTCTGCTTGAACAGTCAATCCTTGAGGAAGACAACACAAATTTCTTGGAAAAGGCCTCTAGCATAATCCGGCTTAGATATGATTTTATATACAGGCATAGGAATGAAGTCCAGGATGCAAGTAAGGATTTGAATGAACAACTGGATGAACTAGAAGTTGTTGTAGTTGTTCTAGTCAATGTTGATATACTTGTTAAAGAGGGCTTACCTTTAAGTCAATTAAAGGAAAAATGGGATAATAGATTCCAAGAAATTATGCAAAAGGAGGATGATGGGGAAGATCTATTATTGGATAGATTGATGGATATCAGAGAAGGAGTGAAGACTACGAGAAAGTAGTTGACTAAGTTAAAAGACATAAAGGAGTTTTCCTCCGCAGAACTAAAGAGAATCAAATTTGAGGACAGCTGGATCGATGGGCCGGATGTGGATACTCTTCAACATGTCTTCTCCAGTTATGATGAATACATATTGAAGCAAACTACGTAAGGATGAGTGGCAGTCTTTTGGGTGCATGACCTCTTTTTCTCTTCTCTTTTATTCTCTCTTGTAATTAACGTTGGAACTGGAGATCAATCGATTTGAGTTTCCAAGAAAGTTTCAGTTCCTATAATTGTGGATCTCAATTTTGATTGAGAGGATTTTATGTTTTGTACGTCTGTATATAATTTTGGGGTATCATATTGTAAGGGTTGGCTGATGAGAATAGAATTAGCCACCTGATAGTAGGAGATAGGAATTTTATAACTTTGAAAAGATACTTTGTTATTATTTAGTTACAGTTGAATACAAATGTGAGTTTTTTTTACACAATATTATGTTGGAATTGAGTTTACTAGATAATTTTAATGAATCGTAGTCTATTTGTATGCCGGTGAATGTGCTGAAGCATAAGTGTTTCTTATTTGATGAAAATCAATAGAAGGAACCATATTTAAAGATTATTTCGTTAAATTATCTATGGATTGAATTATTGAATATTTGTTGATCTATGATTTTAGCAATGAATGAGAGCTTGTTCTTTTGAATTTTTAAAGTATTATGGTGTGTGATTGTGATGGTTAAACTAAGCACCATAGATGCATGCAATAGTATGGATTGTTCTGTAAATTGCATCATGTTATGTTTTTCTTGATCTATTGGAGGAAAATTCGTTGTTGAAAATATATGTCTGGATATTAGATAATTTTTATTCGTGTTCCGCTGATGTATGCCCTGATCTATCTTTTTCTTTTACTTAAAACTCCCTTTTTTGTTAAGAACGAATTGATGAATTTGTCATTGCTTGCATTCCTTATTACTAGTAAAGGCCCCTTGAATATTACAGTTGCATGGACCAATTGAGTGACACCAAACAGTTCTGAACCAACTACCAGGACCTTGGGATTTAGGCTACTATATGTTGTCTTTCTTTTTAGGAGAAATAGAGTAGAGATATTGGGTTTAATGTTGTTTGTGTCATTTTCACCGTCAACAGATCTGGCGCTAGAAGGAGGGTCTAAAGGAACAAGCTGGCTCGCATTGTGTCATTTTCACTGGAGAAGTACAGGAGGATTCTCAGATCCTCTACTGACCCTGAACCATTAGAATAACTCCAAACCCCAGTCAGACCTAGACCCCATGCTTGTAGAATTTTGATTCCATCGTTGCCACCACCGCTTACTCCACCTGGATTTCAACCAAATCCACGTACACTAGCACCAGTTCAACCTACATCACCACCACTGGCTCGGCCAGTGTCACCACTATTCCAACCTACATCACCACCACCGATTCGGCCAGTGTCACCACCAGTCTGACCCATATCACCCCCACCTTCTCAAGCAATCCTACCTATGGCTTACTTTGTGAATAACCCCTCTCCACTAGGGACTATTCCAGGGGGAATCCATGATCTACCGAAGAATACATAATTTTTTTGTCCCAAGTACATGCATGGCGAATCAAGAAGTGTTGAGGAGCATATACAAGCGTTCAAGGATGCTTGTACCCATGCTCAAGTGGCTCATGAAGACGTGGTATGTAGATTTTTTCCTTATTATTTAGGGGACATGGCATATAATTAGTACTTAAATCTACCCTGGGGATCTATTCTGGGCTGGACAGATTTAGAAAATGCATTCATTAATCAATTGCGAGTATACATAGACCCTGCCATCTTGTATCACCGATTTGCCACCATAAGGAAAGAACATCATGAGCCATTGCCTCTATTCAACACTAGATTCCAAAGGATGTTTCGCAGGCTACAAGATCCTTACTTAGTGGCTGAAAATATTGCCATTCAGGCATATTTAAGAGTTGTTGATCCCTTGATTGGTCTATTCTTGCAGAGAACTTATCAACCCAACAAAATTGATTCTTTGTCTAAAGTGTATCATCTAGCCACCAAATTGCAATAGCAAATAAGTCTGCAATCAAGAGGTTTAGGAGCAGCTCTTCCTCCCATGGGTTATTAGATGCCTAAACCACCATTATACAACACTATCCTAGGGATGGTTTACTCCCAATACGGACCCGTGTCTGAGTTACAAGTCCCACCTACCATGCCCTTTTTCGGAAATGGCTTGCAAGATTCTTCCCAACAACCTCAAAATCAACAACAACAAGTGGGAGGATCAACGCATGTTCATTCTCCATCCATAGTGCAGAATGTGCAAAATGAACAAATTGTTCAATTGACCAGTGAGCTAGAAACTCTTAAAAAGACTTTATCTCAAATGTCTAATGACATCGCACAGCTTAGGCAAAACCCTCCCCACAACCAAAACTAGAATTACCAGAACCAGGGAGGTTACAATAACCAGGGGAATTACTCCAATCAGAATGTGAATCAGAACACCAACCAGAACTTCCAGAATCAGAACTCCTCTAATCAAAATTACCAAAATCAGAATAGAGGATATAACTAGAGGTCCAACAACAACGATAGGCAGTGGAATACTGGACCTAACAATGGGGGAGTTTCCCATAATTATCAGTCGGGTGAGGATAGATCGCATACTGCTAATGTGGTTGACCTTAATTTCATGACTAATTGGTGCAAGCTACATGATACTGCAGCACATTCTGAGGTTAATTGCCCAAAAATGGAGAAAATGGTAAAGATTGCACAAGTTGATTCTCATCCTCCATCAGGAAACTCCAATCAGGATAATGGGCCAGAAAGTACTGCTATGAATTTTGAAACTATTGATGAGACATACCAATTTCCCATGTAGGGAGATAATGAGCCAGAGGAGGATGTGTATGATGCCCAAGCCTTCCAGTCCAAAGGTGGTCACTTCCTGAGAAATCTAAATAAGGGCCCATTTACTACATCTGCACCCCCAAACAACATGATCCCATCGAACCAAAATGCAGATAATAACCCATTGCCACCAAAGGGACCTTCTGGCCTTCAAAATAGAGGCAATCCACCTCCTTTTTCTAAATATCAAGTAAGGAATGATTTAGAATTTGATTTTATTACAGAATTGTAGAGATAGAAGACATCATTATCCTTCTTTTACATTATGAAGTGGTGCCCGACTCAATGTGAAGTGGTATTGAAGGCCTTGGAGGAGGTAGACCACTTAAAAGGAAAAGGTAAAGTGACTCCAGTGAAGGAGACAAATGCAACCATCTATAAAGGTAAGACCAATACCCCACCTTTTCTTTTAAGTTTAAGGATTTTTGGAAAGAATTTGCATAACTATTTATTGGACTTTGGAGCATCGGGTAATGTTTTGCCCTTTTCAATATGTGAGAAGTTAGGATTAAATCCTATCCCGACCAATAAGAAAGTGATCCAATTGGAAAAAACTGAGGTCAATGTTGTAGGAGAATTAAAGAACATGCATGTACAGGTTGGATCCAATCCTACATAGATATCCAAGTGGTTGACATCCCAGAGACATATGGTATGCTCCTAAGTCAGGAGCTAATGAAAATTATTGGGGGATATTTGTCCTTGGATTTCTCTCACATGTGGCTACCCTGGAAGGGGGTAGCAACATAGATAAGGATTGAAAGTGAACCAAGGCTCAAGCATATGATTACAGAATATGATGCTTCAAATGAAGTAGCATATTTCGAGACTGAGATAGGAGTTTACAAGCAAGAGGAAGTCCTGACCTTCTCTGTACTTAATCTTGAGGATACATTTCCCCTAGAACATAATGACCTAATGATCTGCATCAACCAACAAGTTCTAATAAGGAGGTTGCAACAAGATAGGCTGGTAGTAGGAGAAGAAACTAATTTGAGCAGTTTGTTGCTTCCTAATTGGTGTAGGATTCATTATCATAATAATTTTGAGTTAACATGCCCACCATGCCTAGATATCTTAAATCATATAGGCCAGCCTCAACAAATATGTCAAGAGAAACCCCAAACACCCATCAATGAGTTTTCTTTTAAGGTTAAGGATGCTACCATTTTCACTAGGACTAGCCCTTCTCAAGAGAAAGATTCCTCACCAGTAGAACAAACTCAGGTTCTATACTCTAAGATTCAAGAAGAAATTGAGGTGTCTCAATTATTTTCCAATACACCTGCCCCAGATACTCTGCCAATGCCCAAGGCATTAATAAAAGATGAATTGGATTACAATTTAATCAAAAAGTTGTTCAAGAAGTAATTCTTGAGCAAGCTGAAAACATAGGAAAACCCTTAAGTGAGCCTAGCCCCCAGTCATTTTCAACTCCTGATGACCAGCAAAAGTCTAAGCCACCACACATCCCAAGTAAATCATCCCCTGTTATACCTAAAAAGAAGGAGCTCCTAGCTAAAGACCAATTGTGGAGTCTTAAATTTGATGGCTCCAAATCCAAGGCAGGAAGTGGAGCAGGGAATGAACTAACCAACCCAAAAGGGAAAACTTACTTTGTGTCTTATAGGTTGCATTTTGGTTGCAAAAACAACATGGCTGAGTATGAAGCACTTGCTCGTGGACTCATGTTTGCTCATAAAAAGAAGGTTACTACTCTCACGGTTATGGGGGATTCTGAAGTGATCGTAAAATAGGTGTGTAGCCAGTATGCATGTCATAACAAATGATTGGCTGCGTACAGAAACAGAGTTTGGAACTTAATCAAAGACTTTGATTCTTTTGAGATTACTCTAATCCCTAGAGAAGATAATCAAATTGTAGATGCCCTTATTGTTGCTGCTAGCACTTTGGAACCCATGCAAGACTCTAATCTAAAGAGATTTTTAGTTGAATTAATTTCAGTCCCAACTGTTCCTGATAATGTCCAAAATTTTCAGGTATTCGATGACGATCAACATATATTGGCCTTTCTGGCAAGTTCAGATGTCTTTGAAGGACAAATAATAGATGAATCAGAAAGAGATCAGGGAGATTGGGATCCTGAGAAGGATGGTGAAGAAGGGATATTGGATTTAAAAATTAATAGTATTCCAAAAGGGATGGTAGCTTTGGAGAGAATATTTGATTCTGACCCACGGGCTCGTCAAAGGGTACCCATAGAGAGTGATGGAGGGAAATATGAATCTGTCAATCTGACTCACTCAGGCCTTGAAAGGAATGTCCTTATAGGAAAGACTTGTCCTCAAGAAATTAAGGACAAGATAGTTAAAGTTTTGGAGTAGAACATTGAAGCCATTGCTTGGAGTTATGATGACCTAAAAAATTTTGACACTTCGGTGATCACACATACCATACCTCTCAAGCCAGAAGCCAAACCCTTCCGTAAAAAAAATGCCCGTTTAATGCTTTGATTGAGCCCTTGATCCAGAAGGAGGTGCAAAATATCCTATCTGCAAGAATAATCTTTCCTATTAGACATTCTACGTGGGTGGAAAATTTAGTTCTTGTATGCAAGAAAAATGGGGAAATCAGACTATGTGTTGATTTTAGGAATCTAAACAAAGCCTCTGAGAAAGATAATTATCCACTGCCTTCTCTTGATGAAGTGCTACAAAAGGTTAATGGGTCCCAGATGATGTCGTTCTTAGATGGTTATTCTGGGTACAATTAGGTCCTTGTCAGTTATGAGGATAGAATGAAGACCGCTTTCACCACCAAATGGGGCACATTTGCCTATTGAAGGATGCCATTCGGTCTTATCAATGTTGAAGCGACCTTTCAATGGGCAATGGATGTAGCCTTCAAAGATTTGATAGGAAAGTGTATAATTATTTATGTGGATGATTTAACCATCTTCTCTAAGAATCGGGAAGATCATGCTGCTGATCTGGAAAAAGTTCTAAAAAAATGTATAAGTTATGGTGTCTCCTTCAATCCAAAAAAGTGTGTGTTTGGAGTATCTGAAGGTAAAATCTTAGGTCACATCATATTAGAAGAAGGGATATCCATAGACCCTGATCGAGTGGAGGCTATCTTGAAATTGACAAGGCCAGACAACAAGAAAGAAATGAGATCCTTCTTCGGAAGGATTAATTTTGTTAGAAAATTTATAACAGGGTTTGCAGAAATTGTCAAACCTCTTAATGAGATGATGAATAAAGAGGCAAAGATCGAGTGGAGCAATGAGGCTAAATTTGCTTTCTCACAGATTAAACAGTCAATATCTGAGGCACCTATGTTCACTAGCCTAGATTATCTAAGGCCTTTTTATATCTATTCTTTTGCATCTAATCATTCATGTACAACTATGTTAACACAACGAAGAGGAGAGGGAGAGGAAAGACCTATTGCCTTCATGAGCTCTCCATTTAAGAATGCAGAGGTTAGATACCCACCCCTGGAGAAACAAGCCTTTGCAGTGGTTCGAGCGGTAAAGAAGTTCAGGCATTACATTCTTCGAAGTCAAGTAATGGCCATAGTTTCAGATCTAGCTGTGAAGTCTCTTTTGATGCAAAGTGAATTGGGAGAGTGAAGAGGAAAGTGGATGGCTATTCTACAAGAGTTTGAATTAGAGATTCATCTGAAGGGCAGGGTTTATCAAAGGTGATGGAAGATGTGGACAAGAATATCACCTGTCAGCAGTACACTATCCAGTCATTTACTAAGGATCCCTGGTACACAGACTTGATTTTCTTCCTCCTCAATAACAGATGTCCAGAAGGAATGAATGCTACTCTAAGGAGAGCATTGAGGATGAAGAGTGCTCACTACATGCTTAAAGGGGGATCCATCTACAAAAATAATTTTCAAGGGATTTACCTATGTTGTTTGGATCAGCAAGAGGCTAAACATGCCATTTCTGAGTTTCATGGAAGACATGGAACAAGACATGGGTCTACGGATGTGTTGGCTCATCAGATTCTTAGATCAGGCTATTATTGGCCTTATATATTTCAGGATGCACATCAACATGTCAGAACGTGTCACGGATGTCAAACTTTTGCACCTAGGGAAAGAAATTTGGCAATGCCTTTGAAACCAGTGTATGAGGTAAGGTTGTTTGCTCAATGGGCACTGGACTTTGTAGGTGTTATTAATCCCAATTCTTCTGCAGGTCACAAGTTCATCTTGACTGCAACTGACTACTATACACGCTGGACCGAGGCCCAACCCTGCAAAAACAACACCACAAAGGTGGTTATCAATTTTTTGACTGAGAATGTAATGCCCCGCCAAGTAACCTTAAAGGAAGTTGCAATTAACATCATAAGTGAACCAATTTTTTTTTATAAAGTGCATTTAACATACACATTCACTTACTAATTAACAACAATCTCTAAGGCTACAAGGTTAGGATTACTTTAACCCACACATACATAATACATATAACCATAGCAGTATGAACTATATGAAATAAACATCATACATCATAAGAATACCACATAACATAATAAGATAATCAACCAAGATACAATCTCATAAACATTATCTTAAACCAATAGATACATCACTCATTCCCAGAATGAGGCAATAGTACAAAAGATTACAATTACAAAATTCCACCTCATAAACATAAGAGGGATAAAATAACTTATACAAACTGAAATATTACAATACAAGGAATTACAACAAGAACCACAAGCTGTCCATCTGGATGTCTCGCCACCGAGTACTGAAGATAGATGGGGACCCAACGGTTTTGGTGCATGTTCCACCCTACCAATGTGGTACCCGAAGGCCCACCCCCCATGCTAGAAGATAGTAACAAAGTAACATGGACAAAGGTTCTACTACCTCTATCCAAAGGCAGACTCAAACTGACTCATACTGTTATAACCAACCAAATGAATTAACAAGTACAACTCATTCACCATACAAGTATGAATCAAGTACAACTCAAGTACAATACAAGTACAAATCAAATACAAATAAAGTACAATACAAGTACAACTCCAACATCACTGATATAAGTCGCATTGCTTCTAGACATAAAGTAGATCAAGTATGTTCACAGAACCATACACATAAAACAATTAACAACAGTTGTCCTAGATAGAGTGTCATCGCAAGATTTGTCATGAGATCTCCTCTGGGCATTCTTCATAGGCTCCGGGATAAGTAATCCTGGTGGCCTCAACCGAATCCCGACACTCATACTCACTCATGCGAAATCAACTACATCTTGCAAGAACAAGATAGTTGATCTTACCATTCCAGGCCTTCTCACTCATCCCAAGTCTAAACAAGCCCTCGTGTCTATTAGTGAGGATTAAATTATCTTGATTAATGTGAAGTTAGTCCTAATCTTCTAAGTACATTATTTTAATTATCACTTGTTTAAATCACTCCTGAAGGTTGTCCAGTTTACCTCTTTGGGCTCTGGCGCCTAATAGAAGCCACTCTTCTAATAGACAACACACACCCAAACAATCCACCAAGGGAAATACAAGTGCATACCAACTAGGCATCATAATCCACTCCAACACAAGGAGGATACAAATAATAGAACTCACTCCAAACATCTTGGAGGCAACAAACACATAGTCCACTCCTTTCACAGGAGGCAACAAGATGAAACCACATTACAAGGTCACTCCATACAAAGAGACACGGATCTCATAATCCGCTCCTAAACCAAGGAGGTGCAAACATCCCCGTTCGTGAAAACCGGGTAAAATTGAAAAGACGCCATGCACTACCCAAGGGAAAACAACTGGATGGCATAAAGATTCAACAACCCTTATCCTCTAAGTTCTTCTGGAAGACTTATAATTTAGGACTAGCACTAAATTTCAAAACCAACAATGCAACTTGACGGCATAGCAAGAAAAACATTCAAGTCATCAATCAAATCTAATATTTTGATTTCCTAAATCCATACTCATTCAATAGGTAGTGTTAACAAAGTCAAAAACACAATAACTAGATCATCTAAAATAATGATAACCCCTATTTCCCTTTTCATTATTGGAAATCTAAAATAATTCAACTTACTTCTCTTTATTGAATATAGAGAATTAAATCCTTTAAGATAATCATGAGGAAGATACTACTTTTGGATATACTAAATCCATATCTCTTTCATAATCCAATCACAAAGATTCAATTAATCTAAATATAAATTAATTAAATAACATAATTGATTACCTCATCAATAAAACAACTTCTTAATTTACTTTTAAATCGACACAAATTCATGCAAGTAAACTCTTTCCATTTCCTAACCAAATCTTACATCTCATTCAATTTTCTATTTAAAACATTTAGTCACTTTAATATAATAACATATTGTTTCTCTATCTATTTTCCATATACACTAATAATTTTTTTTAGAACACTACTAATACCCAATTTGCAAACAACGGAATAAAATAATATAAAATATTATTTATTCTCTCAAATGGATATATACCTTCAATATATATATACTAAATATAAATTAATATATTTAAATATATTTAACCATTAACATATCTTCTATTTTTTACAGAATATCAAATTGTTTAATTCAAAATAAAATATCCTTTATCATCAATATTCCAAAATATAAATATATTTTTCCAATTAAACCAAATTAATAATTGGACCTTTTACATATGAATTTAAATTTCACAATTAAATTTTAAATTATGCATTCTTTAAATCAAATATTTAACTCCTTCAATTAAACTTTAACATGCCATTTTAAAATAAACAATAATTTCCCATACGTTTATAATTTTAATTCCACTAATCTAATATACAAATTTTATTTAAAATAATATAATAGAATACTTTAGTATTATAAATTATAATATAAAATATTATTAAATAATATTTTAATATTATAATAACAATACTTAAAATATTAATATTTATAAATATCAATTTATTATTATTTTATTTTCAGATCAATCATGGGAAAATAACTTAATAGCAGTCTCATGTTTCAAGTATAACTCAAAAAATACGATCTGAGTATTTACGATTTTTGGATAAGAATAAGAAAATTTCAAAATGCAAAAACCCTTTAAATTTCCTGACAACCCAATTTGTGAAAGTGAAGTTATAGATGACGCAACCAGACCATTTTACCATGAAAAATATAACTATACTGCAGATTTTAAAATCCGTTTTTTAATAATAAACAGAAAGTTTCATTTTCTAAAACATTCTAAATGCATTGTTCAATCTTTATGTTTGATTTCAATAACAACAAAATCGATTTCCCCAAATAATTTAAATTCAACTAAGGTTTTCACAATTTTTAGTCAAGAATTTTCACAAGCAAATGCTGTAAATTTGTTTAATTCTTTTCTTCTAATATCAAATTTATTTTCTAAAACAGATTTAACAAACAAATCTTTAGTCATTACTATTTTAAAGAAACAAATTAAGAACAATAAAACACAAAGAGGAAAACCTGGTACAAGAAGCTACAGGAAGAGATGAATTTCTGATGCAAGCCTCCTCCAAGGATTTCTTGAATTTTCTTCAATCCTCCAATGAATCCAATCCAAAATCCAACAAATGCAAACAATATTTCCTTCAATCAATTCTATAATCAAACTCACTTCAAACCCTTGTGCAAATTTTCCAAAATTTCTTCCCTGCTGTAAAAATGTATTTTTCTAAAAACTTTCTGCCCTAAAATTAAAACATGTATTATTTATAAATCAAAAATACCTAATTCAACTCTAATTCACATTACATGCAAATTAGATATTTCAATTTTAATTTCAATATTTACAACCTTAATTCACATTACATGCAAATTAAATATTTCAATTTCAATTTCATTTTTCGAAAACCCACTTTCAATTTAAAATGCAATTTCAAATAATAAATTAATTTCCAAAGTTGCAACTAATTTCCCAAATAAACATTTAATTACAATTTCTAATTTAATTCCCACACGTTGAAATTAAATTCCAAATTAATTTTAATTCTTTTATTTCCTTTCATTCTCTTGCATCATGTTTAATTAATTAATTTAATTATTTAATAACTAAATTCAACCCCTTGGATCAAATTTAATTAATTAAATAAACTAAATATAATTAATTAATTTAAATATAAACTTTTATCCACATTGCATTATTTAAATTAAATAACCATCAACATGATTTAAATGCAATTATTCTAAATATCTATTTCCAAATCAAGAATGCTTCAGAATTAAATAACATCAAAGCAAGACAGACAATGACTCGACACACACAACTAACGACACACTAAGGCTAGGGTGTAAACTTGACACATGTTACCTAGCTAGTATCTCTCGTTCAACTTAACTGTTGGATCGACACGCTCAAACCTGTGAAACCAGGTAGAGTCGATGTCATGTACCTGCAATCCTGCAACCAAGTAAACAACATCATACAATATATCCAGCATATAATACACACTGTGAAAAAGGAATTACGGATTCGCAGGGCCCTCGCAAGCGAGTGATGCAAACTCTTCCTCTTCACCCATACACTCATCAAAACTGACACTTCCATCATAATTCCAATAGTCTCATAATAACATCTCATGTTAACTCTACGATATCATTAATCCATAATGCATGTGAAACAATAATCAGATAACCACATCCCACAATAATAGTTGTCGCTCAATAATAGCAATCAAAACATCATAATAAAATGTATCAAGTATCAAAGTAACTGCAACCAAACATAACATAAAACAACTTGAACCAGAAGCAAAACGGAGGGGTATTACAGAGAACATCACCACCAGGTTTGGAGTTCCATTTGCTCTGGTATGTGATAATGGCCCTGCTTTTTCTTTAGCTGAATTCATTCAATGGGCATATGAACATAAAATTATTTTATGGAGTGTCTGAGTCCACTAATAAAAACTTGTTAGAAGTAATAAAAAAGTTGTTAGAAAACAATCTTAGGGACTGGCACATCCAGTTGAGATTTTCCCTATGGGCAGATCGAACCCGAATCAAAGCATCTCTAGGAAATTTGCCTTTTAATTTAGTCTATGGCCAAGACCCAATCTTTTCGATCCATTTAAAAATACCTGCTCTTAAGTTTATGCAGGAATTTTATACCAAGGATGATAGGATTGAAGATAGATTGCTTAATTTGCTTAACATGGAGGAATAAAGAGATTTTGCTTTGCAACAATTCTCTAAGCATCAGGCTATCGTTAAACGCTGGTTTGACAAAAGGGCCAAGATAAAAGCCTTTAGGATATTAGATCTTGTACTACTATGGGATAAAGCCAGAGAGAAGAAGGGAGCTCACCAAAAGTTTGATAGACTTTGGTTAGGTCCGTATCAAGTGGCTAAGATACTAGGCGAGAATGCTTTTTGTTTAAGTGCCTTAACAAGAGAGTTTGTTCCATTACTAGTTAATGGTCAGTTTGTCAAGCACTATTTTGGTTCATGAAAGGTCTGATGTTTTAAAAGAATGTATTATATTGTATCATATGTAATTAAATTTTTGTTGGATTTGTTTGATTTTGTTTTTATTTTTGTATGTTTTTGTTTGTTTTTTTTGTCTTATTTTGTTGGGGATCTTCATTTTTGTCCATCTCAAGACAAGGGGTTGTTATTCGAAGTATGCTACGGGCACTAGGAGAGAAATTGGTTTAGGTATTTTCATTAGCATCTTTGAAAAGGATTTCGTTCTGAAACTCATGTTTTATGATCATTCTAATGTTGGTTTGAAAATTTATTAGGGGTAGAAGATACACTATGAATATCTCATGAATTATGATAAAAAATATGTCACCAAATTAGATAACATCTGCCTAAGTAAATACCTATCTGTTTTAGGGTGCCTTTACCTTTTGATTCAAGTGAAAAATCCAATTCCAAGACTCGTGAAATCAAATGTAGTTCTCAACCCACATTTTAGATCAATTGTATCTGAGTATTGAGAAAGGTGCATAAAAGATCTCTACAAGTAAAACTTAAGTAAAAAAAAAAATAGAGAAAGAAAGAAAAGACAAGCTCAATATCAAATGGGTGAATCAAGTATCTCTACCAGGGCTATGGATGCCTATTTGGCAGTAGAGCGATGCTTTGAGAGAACTAGAGGTATCTTCGTCGGGGCTATGGATGCCTGTCTGGCAGTGGAGCAATACCCAAGATTTCATTGCACGATAGTTAAAGGACTCAACCTATGTAGCTTGAATCTTAGGTATAGTTGTTCATGAGTAGAGAAAGTATCTATAAAGAATTATGCACAATATACACACACACTTAGATTCAGAAATATTCATGAGCACATACATCTGAGATTCCAGCTCAATTTTATCCTGTATATATATGATCCTATTCAAGTTAGCATGCTTCATAAGCCAAGTAGTTTTAGGGTGAATGAATTTTTTTTGGGTGTCTTGAAAATGGGTAAACCATTTTCCCTAGCCGAGTCGCCATTTGTTATGCCTTGCATAACCACCCCATCTTTTGCCTTGGTCAAAATGGGCCCCCCTTTTTGCTTTTGTCCTTGGTTGTTTTTGAAATAAATTTTGGAGTCTTTCTTTTCCAACACTTTGTTTTTCTTTGGTTTGTTCTGTCGGAACCAAAACCGGAACTAAATTGGGTTTTGAAACTTGTTTCAAAGATTTCATTATGATCCCCGTCCCGACGGTCTTTTTGTGGTCTTTTGGTTTATCTTTGTCAGAGCCAGAGCCGGAGTGGAAGTTAAGTCTGAATTTATTCAAGGTTTCGAAATAAGGTTTCATTCTGCCTCCGCTTCCGCCTTTTTGTTTGTTTGTTTAGACTTAGGTTTTTGTGTTGGGTTTTCTCATTTCGGTCTTTGTATTTTTATTTTGCCTTTTGTTTCACTTTCTTCTTTGTTGGTAGAACCGGAGTCAAAATGTGAATCAGATCTAAAAGTTGAATAAATTTTCTAAATCATTTCTCACTCTGATTCTGCTCTCGCCGTTTTGTTGTTTGACTTTACTGAAGTCGTACGGCAGTAATGTGCCAGTTCCGACTCTGATCTGCCGCATTTATGGCATTGATTATAGGTGTCATGCACGTGTGAAGCTGCAATTTTAACCTTAATTAGGGATTAACTAGAAGTTATCATCATTGTTTAAAAGATCAAGAGCGAGCTAGAGTTGCACTGGAGCGTTTGGACGTGTGATTTGATCGAAAGGGAGATAATCACACACGGGATCACATCAGAGGGCTAACCTATTTATTTGTATTTGAGGTAGGATTTTTGTTCTTCTCTTTCATTTTCTTTTCACTTGTCTTTTTGGTTCGGTCATTGGTTTCTTGCAAATTCTCGAATCTCGGTTTTCTTGTGAGTTCATGTTGTTCGTTTTGTTTCTCTTTTGTTTTTGTTTTCATTTTTCTTTTCTGGTATTTTGTTTCTCGTTTGTTTATTTTTATCACGGTTGTTTTCACATTTTAATCATGACCGTATCGTGATGCCCGGGTTTTTAAATGGTGTGAATTAGTTACTATTTTTTTTTTCATTAGTAGGGTTTGATAAATTATGGTTTTACTTAGGAATCATGTTGCGCATTAATCTGATTAGTTTGAATGGGGTTAAATTCGTGACCTAATTATTTGAAATCGAGGGTTTGTGAATTAGGGTTTTGGCACGTTTTTGTTTTAAATATGACGCCCTAATTATTACGGTTGCCTCTCAGTCATATGGGGATGGTCTTGTATAGGTTATTTTTAAGCCCCTTTTCATTTTGATATGACCTAGTCCTTAGATCATGATGTTATTTATCATCTTGTTGAAATCACTTATGATGTCATGATTATTTTTTAGCGGAACTAGAACTGGAATCAATTTTGATCTTGAACCATGTTTTGTAATAAGTATCGATTATGTTTCCATCCCGTATCTGACTCCGCTTGCAGTAAGAAGTAGGCTTTCAAAATATTGGTAACTTAGCTGGAGCTGGAACCAGAACCAAATATGAAATTGAAAATTCTTCATGGAACCAAATCGGTTCTTGTTCCGATTTCGATTTCGGTTACCATCCCAACTCCGACTCCGGTCCCGCCTTGTTATTATTACAAGCTCATGCCTATTCCAGTCCCGATCCCAACAATGTTTTTAAGAGAAAGAATTTTTAGGATGTTTTATGCCAGGTTTCGCCTTCGGTATATATGAAGGGTAGGATCTCAAATCATGTTGTTGTTATATATATTTTTTATATAGATCTAATTTGAGGTTTTATTGTAGGAAGCTAAAGGATGTTAGGAGCATCAGGAGAGGCTTCTCATAGGAGTCAGCCTATAGAAACTTTGAAGGCAACAACTAAGCCTAAGAAGGTTAAACTGGAGCAGCTTCCTTATACCTTGAGGTATAACCATAGGGGTCCTACTATCACTGTCAGCAAGGTGGAATCTGATTGGGTCGATATAACTGACACAATTCTAGGCCCATTCAATTATGAGGAGTTGTACTTAGAGACATTTACTGAGGATGTAACAGGGAGAACTAAAAGAATAGTTGAGTCTAGTTTGGCTCACATCACTGTGTTTCCTCTATAAATACAGTGCCCTGAGTTGATAATGACAGCAGTTGGAGCTTACAATCCGGTCACCAGACAATGTGTAGATTCACAGGATAATGTGATCATAGACTTAACTCCTCAAATGTTTCAACTTATGTTCAATGTCCCTGATCCAAAGAATCTTGCACAGCTGAATGAGGCAAAGGCTTTGGAGATATATAGCAAGCACAAGGAGACCAACAAGGCTCACTTGAACAAGAAGTGGTTAAGAACGGAAAAGAAGTCCTTGACAAAGCTCTTAGATCAGCCAAAGAGGGAAAAATTCTACAAGGAGGTATCAAATCTTATAATGATGTTGTCTAGAGTTTTTGGAAAGAGGGATGCATATCATTTCAAGGAATGGATGTTTCCATTCATTCAGAACATCTTTGATGGCAGGAAAAAGTTTGATTGGCCTATGATTGTCTCAGATAGCATCCATGATCAGTTGACCAGAATAAGCGAAACTAAGAGCTTCTTCATGACCTCTTATGTTATCTATGCAACAGCCAGAGGAGGCATCTTTCAAGGGTTAAACAAAGTGGGAATTTTGGGGGAAGCTAATGGGAAAAACAAAGTATGGAACTATTATGACCAGTTGTCCTTGCAGATTTCTGAGTTACACTTTAGAGGAGTTAATGATGCATTCTTGTATGTAGTTATTAACCAACTTAATGGAGATGCAAAGTATAGATTAAGCCAGGAGGGCATGGTATTCATTACAGAATGGGGGTGTTGGTATATCCAGTACCCCAAGTTTACTTATTTCAGGTTGGCTGGGTTTGAGGGTCATCCTCACTTGCTCCCCAGGTGTTGCAGCAACAGGATGGTGTTGATGGAGTTTGTTTACCAGGATTTGGGGGTCAATGCTTGGTTTGGAATAAAACACAAAATAGGTTGTCACAAGTTCACCGTGCAATTGGGTGAGTACAGCTGCCCACACCTTGTGGGAGCTAAGGTGGTTTGTAGTGAATTGATACATTTGAAGTTGGTCTTGTATACTGCCCGGAAGCACTTTGATCTAAAGAAAAGGATGAATGCTTTGCTGGCTTCAGTCTTTGACAAACATTTCAACCTGCTGGAGGACTTCTGGAGTGATCTCAAGGATGAATATGACCTCAGGAAGAGAAATTATGAGAGGTTGCCTGTCTCACTTATGATAGAGTTTGGGGTCAAAGTTGACATTCTTGATACCTTAATAGATGATGGGGTAGTGTTGGATCCATCATATGAAGCATTGAACATAGGTACTAAGAGTTTGAACCCGGTAGATTGGGATGCTGAGGAGACAATTGAAATCAAGCAAATAGGGAGACCAGTCTTGGATAGGAGTATCCACTCGGTTGTTCTCGGAGCTAAAACTCTTAGGGGTTCAGCTCCTAAGAAAGGGAAAGGGTATAAGAGAATCAAAAGGAAAATGCCTCCCAAGGAACCTTTGGCATTCTTCCCTCCTGATGTTGAAGAATTTGAGCTTGAAGCTCCAGCCCAAGATTTGTCTGGAATACATGAGGAGGATGCCCCAACAGGACTTGTGGCTTCAACGCTAGTAATGGGTGAATCATCTACCCAAGTCCTTCTTACAGAGCAACAAGTTGGAGAGATGCCTAAGGGGACTCTTCATGATATAGCTGAAACCCTAAAGGGAAAATAAGTAGAGATGGAGATCCATGATATTGAAAAAGATTATGATGAGACCTTATCAAGAAAGGATGCACAAGAAAAGATGCCTCTAGAGGAGGAAAGTGAGCATGTATTAACATAAAAGGATCAATGGGCATTGTTTGAGGACACAAAGAAAGCTTCAGATGCTAAGGCACATGTAGGAGCTATGGAAAAATAAAAGGAAATAGATGTTAAGGCACAAGTTGATGCATTACTTCAACAACAACAATTGGAGGCTAAGCAAAGAGTCGATGAAGTAATAAAACAACAAAAGCAAAAGGAGCATGAGCTTAAGACAAAGGAAGAAAATGACAAGTTGGAGATGGTGTAGAAGATCCATGAGCTAGAGGAGGAAAAGGTTAAACAAAGGAGAGAATGAGAAGCTCTTGAGGCCAAATTGAAACTAATTGAAGAGGCCTACAAGAAAAGGGAGGAAACATAATGACTACAAAAGGAGAAATATGTTGAGGAGCTGGTCAAGCAACAACAAAAGGAGAAGGAGGCCTCAGATAGACTCAAGGTTTTGGAAGAAGAAAGAAATGAGCTATTTGAGGAGAAGAGGTTGGAAGAAGAAAGATTGAAAAAGGAACAAGAGGATAAGAGGGTGCAAGAGCAGAAGGACAAGGAAGAAGTTGAAAAGCTTGCACAAGAAAATGTAGAGGAAGAACAACAAAATGTACAAGAGGTTGATTCTCAACCTAGGGTTAATATATTACAACCATTATCCTCTACGACTGTTGCCTCCTCTTCTACTATAATGGCCACTACTCCAAGTGCTCCTACCTAGTTGGAGCTTGATCATGAGAAGAGACCAATAACGCCCTCACAACCTCTTAATTGGGATAACATGATGAAATAAATTGAGAAGGAAAGACCCAAGAAGAAGGCTCAGATTCTTCATTCCACAAGGCTAACTAAGATAGGAGAAATTATTGTTGAATCTGCAATATCAGTATTGGATAAGGATGTGGGAGATATGCAGGTCACTGATTATCAGTTAGGCACTATCAATATGGGAAGGCCTATAAGGAATCAATAGATAAACCCGATTGATGTTTTAGCATCATCCACTAAGTCAAGATTGATAAAGGATAAGCAAAGAAAGGATGAGCTCAAAGCTCAATTAGATCAACTACACACCTTTTTGAAGGATATCTCTACTTCTAGATCATAACTTGCTGCCTTAGAGACACCGGTGTTGCTCAGCAAAAGAGAGGTGGATGATCTAGTGCAAGTAAAGAATAAGGCTGGAATGATGGACGGACAAGCTTAACCAGGAGGTAGGTGAGGTGCTAGTGAACAGTTTTGAGATTCACAAGATGGCATTAGAGCTAATAGAAGAGATGAAACACCACGTTGAGACATTGGAGCAACAAGAGGAAGAGTATAGAGGATATGTCTAGAAGATAAAGGAAATCAATAAATTGCAAAAGTCTACTTTGCTTGAACAGTCAATCCTTGAGGAAGACAACACAAATTTCTTGGAAAAGGCCTCTAGCATAATCCGGCTTAGATATGATTTTACATACAGGCATAGGAATGAAGTCCAGGGTGCAAGTAAGGATTTGAATGAACAGCTGGATGAACTAGAAGTTGTTGTAGCTATTGTAGTTAATGTTGATATACTTGTTAAAGAGGGCTTAACTTTAAGTTAGTTAAATGGAAAATGGGATAATAGATTCCAAGAAATTATGCAAAAGGAGGATGATGGGGAAGATCTATTATTGGATAGATAGATGGATATAAGAGAAGGAGTGAAGACTGCGAGAAAGGAGTTGACTAAGTTAAAAGACATGAAGGAGTTTGCCTTCACTAGACTAAAGAGAATCAAATTTGAGGACAGTTGGATTGATGGGCCAATGTGGATAGTCTTCAACAAGTCTTCTCCAGTTATGATGAATACATACTGGAGAAAACTACGTAAGGATGAGTGGTAGTCTTTTGGGCGCATGACCTGTTTTTCTCTTCTCTTTTATTCTCTCTTGGAATTAACGTTGGAACTGGAGATCAATCGATATGAGTTTCCAAGAAAGTTTCAGTTCCTATAATTGTGGATCTCAATTTTGATTGAGAGGATTTTATGTTTTGTATGTCTATATATACTTTTGGGGTATCATATTGTAAGGGTCGGCTGATGAGAATAGAATTAACCACATGATATTAGGAGATAGGAGTTTTATAGCTTTGAGAAGATACTTTGTTATTATTTAGTTACAATTGAATACAAATATGAGTTTTTTTACACAGTATTATGTTGGAATTGAGTTTACTGGATAAGGTTAATGAATCATAGACTATCTGTATGCCAATGAATGTGCTGAAGCATAAGTGTTTCTTATTTGATGAAAATCAATAGAAGGAACCATATTTAAATATTATTTCATTAAATTATCTATGGATTGAATTATTGAATTATTGAATGTCTATTGATCTATGATTTTAACAACGAATGGGAGTTTGTTCTTTTGAATTTTTAAAGTATTATGGTGTGTGATTGTGATGGTTAAACTAAGCACCATAGATGCATGCAATAGTATGGATTGTTCTGTAATTTGGATCATTTTATGGTTTTATTGATCTATTGGAGGAACATTCATTGCTGAAAATATATGTCTGGATATTAGATAATTTTTATTCATTTTTCACTGATGTATGCCCTGATCTATCTTTTTCTTTTACTTAAAACCCCCTTTTTTGTTAAGAACAAATTGATGAATTTGTCATTACTTGCATTCCTTATTACTAGCAAAGGCCCCTTGAATATTTTGTTGGAAGTGGATTCACTCTGAGAGGGGGGGGGGGGGTGAATCAGAGTGGACTAATTTTAACTTTTAACATTGAATGCATAAAGAAACATTTACTAAATTAACCGAATGTGTACATTAGCACTTCAGATCAGATTGATATGAAACTTGATTGACATTTACAACCCATATGAAAAGCATCATATGATATTGTTCAATTAAAGCTTTATGATTAATCTAGCTGTGCATTATCAATAGAACTATAAAACTTCATAATATGCAACCTTGACTTGCATTTGACAATATTTTGAGCATTCATATAATGAGCACATAATGCAAAAGTTAATTTACTTTATAAAAGACATTTTGCATCAGATTTGCACAATCTAAATTTGCATGACATACTAGAGCAAATTTACATGAAACTTTAAACAGCCTTAAAGTATCAGAGCATTGACGAAATGAATGAGCACAATAACATAAATGACTAAAAGAAAGATTATGCAAGATAGACATAAAAAACACAAATGATAGACACAAAACCTGCTGAGTGGAAAACCCTCCTGGGGTAGAAAAACCATTCCTAAACTGCCTTACTGGCTTAATTTCAAAAATTATTTTGGCAATGCCTCAATGGCTGATTTCTGAGCATCGACTCAAGGAGCACCAATCCCTCTGTTTAGAGACACCAATCTCAAGGAGCACCAACCCCTTTTTTTTCATACAATGATATAGAGGATTTCCTTGTTTCTCTGATTTCTGTCAAGTGCCTCTTGACAGACAATGTGTATAATGCTCAAAAGTCAAGAATGACACTTAAGTGTTCCACCCATTATCAAGCCTTAAGACAGCTTGAGGAAAATCTTATTACAGTCACAATACAACTTCTCATCAAATTGTTTTGCAGTGATATGATCTCTCTTTCTTTTTCTCATTTTCAATCTTTCATTATCTAAAATACAAAACTGACAACACACTGTGTTTTCCAAATTTTCAGTCTTAATTGTAGAATTCACTCTCATGTCTTAATAGTAATGCCCTTGTTTCAAATTTTGTTTTTCTGTCATAATAGAGCCCTAGTCTCTCTATTTTTGTCTTTTTACATAAAATATCATTACATTTAGGAAGTGTTACAACTATAGCTCGAATTTCACTTTCCAGAAATTATACAAGGTTGTTTTCAGGTTACAGTACAATTGTCAAGTAACAGTTCCTAGTGTTGCAATGATCAAGAGTGAAGGATTCTTTCTTTCTATCAAGGATAGAACAACAGTATCCAAAATAGAGGTGCGGTGGAACATTTCTTCACTAGTGGCCTGCACATGCAGTGCTTACTCAAAAACGGTGAGAACACATCTTTTAGAAGCAAGAATAATAACCATTTTACCTTGGCAGTAACAAGAATGCAACTAAAGTATAATTTTAGCAATTGAAACCTCATACATAATATACCCAGAAACAATTACCCATGAACCCAGATGAAGCTGAGAGAATATTTCATGAACAGTACCCAGTATAGTAACTGTAATTTTTAAGAAATTGAAACAACAAAGCTTAATGACTGAAATCATTATGATGTCAAATTGAAACAATAAGATGAATCATTTAAGAACGGTTTCCAACTACTTCAAGAGTGAAATGGAGAAGATTTTTGAGGTATCACTTATACCCACTATCCAAAACAAAACGAATCACAAAACTTATATGATAACCTTTCCAAAATGCTGTCAAAAAATGGAGTAAACGTTTCAAATTTTTCATGAAAAGGAATAAGACGTTTTTAATTTTTATGTTTGCAAAAGAGAGATAGCATGGCTCGAAATAACCTTGTCTGCAAAGTAACGGATGTGGAGAGCAGTCCAAGGAAAAATACCTGACAAATGAAGTTGTTGTCAAGAAACAAGACTACCAGACTTGTAGACATCTGTAGCAGCCAAGACAGCTTCCCAAACCGTGCCTACACCTAGTGGCTGGAAGCTGACACACAAAGCGACCATTGTGATGGTCTTCTTACTAATCCCATTCGCTGTCCAAGAACAAAAATGCCAGAGATAACAATGAAATGACTGAGTCCAATGATCCATGGTGGCGGCCAGAGAGGGGTTCCAAAACCTCAAACAAAGAAGCATAGCAATTTTGCCCTAAACATTCACATCAAGCAAAAAATGAATTCCTTTGCAAATGATGAAATTGTTTGGAGTCCGAGAGGACTGATGTGATAATGAAAAAACTCATTATGCCCTTTGAAATCTACGAGCTTATCAAAGACCAGTTGTCGACCAACATAATTGCCTTTGTCAATTAATTGACAATGAGAAGACATCGACCAAAAATGTGCTTAGAAGTAATTGATATGACTGCGTTACCCAACACATGTCAATTTCCAAAATGATTTAAGCTTAGTCACATCCAACGTGACATAAAACATTAGTCAAACCTTTTATTCCTGTTGTCGGCCTTGAGGCCCAAATTGAATATTAACCAATAGACCCGAATCAAATGCAAGATAGGAGATCAATTGAATGCCTTTACCCAAGGTCGATTGCCGTCTTAGAATGACATGTATACTTAAAGACTTATGTTGAGTAATATGGGCTGATATATATGTTGATTTTAATATGCCTTACAATCATGTTAAAAACACAATACCAAATGCAAACAATTGAACTTAGATAATCTCTTTTCCAAAGTCCAATTTGCAATACCATAACCAAAAACATTAAAGCCAACTTTCCATCTTAAAATGTCCATTGTTATATAATGTGCCAATGCCAAAATAATGTCCAGTGACTTATGAAGACTGATTTTGCATGTTAAATTCACACTGCCATGCCACTTACCATAAACCCTTATTATATTGAGAAACATGCTACATCATATAAACCATTAATAATTTCAAGATGCAAGTGCTTGATCAAACCACACTGTAACAACCCGTAGAACATTGATACATGCCAAGGACATATAATTAAGTGCATCACTGAAACATAAATTGTTAGACCAAAAACATATCACCTGAGCAATGGAACAATGAACCAGTAACCGAAATGCCTTAACTGAGATCTACACATGGAGTTAAATGATCAGTACCACCTTATATAATATAATCAATGAATTAAATGTGCCAATTAGAAAAGTAGATCAACCACCAAAATTGCCAGAGTAACATGTATTGTCATCAAGGACAAAATAGCACAAGAGGGATTCAACATATTACAGTTGCATGGACCAATTGAGTGACACCAGACAGTTGGACCTTGGGAGTTAGGCTACTATATGTTGTCTTTCTTTTTCAGGAGAAATAGAGTAGAGATATTCTATTTAGCGTTGTTTGTGTCATTTCCAACATCAATAATGTGTAGACATTTATTTTATGTGATAAACAAAATGTAGTTTGATAAGCAACTTTTCCATTTCCAAGAAATTCTTTATTCTTGTATCTCTTTATTTATTCTATGAGTGTCTTATATCCATAGAAGCCACTTCCCTAATAGTCATCAACCAAATTGTGCCTCTCAGAGGGTAAAAACCTAGCTCTAGGATTTTAGGCAAGGATTGAAGCCTCTTAAGAAGTCATAGAGCCATCAACAAAACTTGTATTTACATTGCCAGAGATTCACCAACAATAATGCACGAGTTTAGTTCCTCGTTAATTATGTTTATGACTATTATCATACTATGATATCAATTAGCTTCTAAGATAGCAATTTTTCTTATGTTTTGTATAGTCTTGTCTTCTTTACCTTTGTCCATTTTCATTAGTGGTGGTTATTTTTTGAAGGTTCTTCAAACTACATTATGTCAAGGATACTGACTTGGTTGTATTATATTTACATATTTTCTTTATTCATTTCGTCTTCTGCCATGAGTTGTATTTGAGCAATTTTCCACTCTATCAACATTTGATTCTCTCACATATAAATTCTCTAATTCACATCTACTTCCTTCATACATATTGTTTCTTTTTCTTAATAACAATCATAAATTTTATAATATACATTGTTTACTTTTGTTTTTCAATGTGTAGGCACAAAATAACTGTAAAATACATTTTTTTAAGCTCCTTATCTACAAGCAAAGTCATCGGTGAGTGTTACTATTTATATGAGATTCAATCCTTCATTTAGTGCTACTGTAATGCTACTAAAGATGACTAGGTTTATTGATTAACTTGTTTCATTTTGTTTCAATTTCTTAATTGAATTTTGTTTGGGATCTTGTTGCAGGTTAATGGAATTGCACTGGTATTGATAGAAAGTTGGCATTCAAGCTATTAAGAAAGTGCTTATCTTTCACAAAGACATAAATAGTTAATATCTTCACATTTAAGCCTCTCTCGACGTGTTGAATTTCTTGCTCCTATTGGATTTTCTTCCAATTTAAGATACACTATCGAGAGTCCAACTTAATGCTGCAATGATGATACTGTGCCTAACTTAACTACATGCAATACAAATCATTTTACACTTTTATAGGAAATTTTGTTAGATTGAAAAAAAGATTCAATAAAAAAAGACACCTTAACATTTTGTATTCCTTGCAAAAAAAGATTCAATAAAAAAAAGACACCTTAATATGATGATCGACGTATTCGTTGCACCTCCTCTTGGTGCAAGTGCTAGTTTGTATTTTGTAGAAAAATATTTTTAGTCGTAGTTGATTGCATACTAATCAAATATATGCATTTCTTTACTATTTGCAAAAAAAAGACATAATTAACCCCCCTTTTAATTACTTCTAATAAATTAAATTAAATTCATTTTCTCAATTATTATTTTAAAATTAAATTATTAATATTAATTTTAATTAAATTATATTCAATTTACATTTGTAATAATCAGTTCATTTCTTTCGAGCAACCTTTACAAAATAAAAATACAAAAAAATATTCATGTTACAAAAGTAAAAAAAATTAGAAAATCCACAAAACATTCAAAATAATAAAAAATCAATAAAAGTAAAACAAAAATATTTCAAACAAGTCCACAACGTACTTAGTAAGGTGATGCATAGGCTTGTTTCTTTATTGTTTTTGCTTTAGAATGTCGTGCGTGAGTTTTGAAAAAGAAGGTTGGAGGGTAATCTTGATTGTCTTATTCTGAAGAAGGCTAGAAAGAAGGACCTTAAGGATGATTTTTTTCTCTTTTTTGAAGATTGGGGAAATGTGACTCTCCCCCAAGACATGATGCAACTTGTGTTTTTTTCTATCGTTTGTTAGTTGTTTATGTGTTATTTTTCTTTGCTCTTTTGTTAGATCTTTCTAGTTAGCTATTTTTTGGTTTTTCTCTTCTTAACCTTCATGCTTGTTATGCAATAGGGTTTGGACTTTGGTTTCTAATTTTATAACATAAAAAATATCATAATAAAATTCTAATGCTTCAAATGAACACATTAAAACACATCTAGATATCCATCCCTTCATGAGTGCCTATGCAAAGTCCTTACAACTTTATTGTCTAGGAATAATATGTGGTAGAGCGAGCATAGTTGAACATTGAAACCACATTAAGGTGGTTAATGTTTGCTTACATTCTAACCCCTCCTCTCATCCTTGATGGATTCAACTTGTTAAATGGTCAAGTTGGTATCATCAAAGGTCAGCACATCTAAAGAGTGCTCACCAAACTTAGGTAAAAAGTTGTAGGCAACCTCTAGTCAACTTACCTTTTGATATGAACTTGCTTATGTCTCTTTAGCGAATTTCACCAAACCATCCATCTTAACCACTTCCAAATCAACAATAAACACCATCTCATCAACTACTTAGTGGCTTAACTTGACATGACCCAAGAAAGTCATATGCTAGTTTTTCGTGCACCAACCTTAGGGAACTAAACATGCAACAAAGACTTAGCAATATCTACATATACCACTATAGTATGTTGCGTAATGCTTATTCTCCTTAATCTAACCCCTTCAGTTCATTTAATAGTTTTAACAAGTATTGAAGACATGTTGATCAATCATGCAATATGCTTAGTCTATTTTAGTCATACATATGTTGATATTAGTTGATGCTCTAATGATGCAATGCTCTCTAAGTGAAATGCTACAATCAAACGAGATATTGACTTCTTCTATTTCTAAAAGTGAATTAGTGTGTTATTTTATACAAAATCCTAGAATGCATGTTTAAGCATTTCATGACACAATTGACAAATAATGACTAGTTGGTAAGGGGTTGGCTTTAGTGTGAGATTAAATTTAAATTCAAAAGTTCGGAGGTTAAATTTGCATTGTGAATCTAAACCAAGTTCAAATCTATGATTATAGATTTGACCTAGGTTAGAAAATGAGAAGATTACAAATTAGATTTGGATCTTAATGATGCGTGAAGTTAGATACAATTTGAGATCATTTCATTTGCCAACTTTTATGCAAAAAGAATTACCACTTGTACACGAAACACTACATATTGAACAAATCAATCAAAAACAAATCCAAATCAAAAAGAAAAAAACTTCACCCTTAACAAATGAAACATTTTACTAATGTAATGATTACCCACAAAATATTAAATTAAACAAGAAAATGTGTGTAAAGTTTACCCCATTTGATTCCAATTGATCTCCAAGTAAACATGATAAAATAAATTCCTTGTAGCAACTTTGAATAAATTCTCATGTGAAACCTTCACATTCAGTCTAAAGGTACAACCACTATAGCTAAAATCCACATAAAAAATACCCACAAAAGAATTCCTCCTAAAGTGTTAATCCACCTAAAGCAAATTCCACCAATCAGACAACTACAAAACAAATTCAAACTAAAGCCCACGAACGCCATGTCATCGATCCGTGGCTTGTATTCTCCACCATTCAGATCGCACAGCCTTGCGAAACAAGTTTATATACACGGTATCGGCCATTTTTCAACCCATAGCAATCAGAGATTTACATACAACCATCAAAACTCTCTTTTCTCTCTTTTTACTGTTGTATTGATCTCTGTTGCAGGATAAAAAGGAAAGAAAAGCAATAGTCTTTGGCTGTTCGGGCTTGATAACCGTCGGCGCCATTTATAAGCTTTTTGAAAATCTAGGGCTGTAAGAATGAGTACTTCAGGTGCAAAGGGCGGCCGTGGAAAAGCTAAGTCTACAAAATCTGTCTCGAGGTCTCAGAAGGCTGGGCTTCAGTTTCCCGTTGGGAGAATCGCTAGGTTTCTCAAGGCAGGGAAATACGCAGAGCGTGTTGGGGCGGGCGCACCTGTCTATCTTGCTGCTGTTCTTGAGTATCTTGCAGCCGAGGTGTGTTTTTGAGTTTGTTTTGTTTCTTTCTGAGATTTGATCTGCGCTCCAAATAACATTGTAGGGTTTTATGAACATAAATCAAGGAAACTGGTTAGTAGACGTTTGGAATGGTTGAAGGGGGTGATTGTATTTTGGGTTTTCGTTTGAGTTGCTATGTTTAAAGTTGGGATTCAGATGGATTGTTTGAAATGCTGCTCTTTCAGGGTTTGTATTTGCACTTTTGGTTTTGAAGTTAATTTAGTTTTTGGGTGTAATGGTGATGTTTTCGGATGTTAGGCATGTGGGGTTTATTCAGCGTGCTGTTTGTTTTTAAGGGTATTTACGAAATGCTTTTCTTCTAGGGTTTGTTTTGATTTTGGGGTTTGAAGTTAAACTTGGTTCTGACTGTGCTTGATTGTCTTTCTGGATGTTTCGTTTGTGGTTTCAGTTTATCACACATGTTTGTTTGGAACGTATCTTAGTGTTTTCTAGATGCCGCCCGTTTAGGGTTAAAATTGCTAGTTCTGGACAATCTGGATAATGTGTGTGGATTTTTGGTCTATGGGACAATATTTGCGTACTTCATGACAGTCTGGACTCAAGTGGATGTTCTCAATTTCTCTTTCTGAGGGTTCAATTTGTTTTGATTTGTTTTTGTTTTTTTTTTTTAGAGTTTTTGCTTGTTTTGTTTTGGATTGTTTTTTGTTATCTTTGAAATGTTTGTGTTGTTGGTTTTTGTCTCAATGCTGTGTGTTAGTATGGAATCTAGATGCGGTGATTTCAAAACGTTTTTTTAGGGTTTCAAGTTGAGCGTTCTGGACGATGTTCATGTAAGATTAATGTGTTTTAATATGTATGCCCTAATGGTCTAGGATCTGTCTGATCTGAGCGTGAAGCAGAATTTGCTTCTGGCGGTCTGTAATGGTGTTTTTGGATACGTTGCTGGACTTGTATTTTGTTTGCTGTTTATTGCTAAGTAATGTATCCGAGTGATTTCAAGATGCTATCTTTTAGAAGTTGCTTTCATGAACATCTTTCTGAAATAACATGTGTATGTATTTGCATTGTAGGTTTTAGTTTACATGCTTGTGTATTAGGGCATATTCCACAGTGTAAATATGCGATTTTTAAATGTTGTCTTTTTAGGGTTTACTTTTGGTTCTAGGATCGATAGTTAAAAGTCGAATTGTTGCAGGGAATGATGTTTGTGAGTATTCAATGCAATATTTGAGTAGGTTTGGAAGTTCAGTATGCTTCACGGTGCATGAGTTGTTGACTCTTTTTTGTTAGAGTGATATCCCTCTTATTTGGGCACCTTTAACATGCTTAAAATAAAATCCCCTTGGTTTATTGAAGCTCATCTGACTTAAGAGTGTCTTGTACTCACTCCATTATCTATTAACAAATCTCACCTGGCTATTCTATATCTGATTCGACAAGCCATTTCTTAATTTGTCCCATGGCATTGCTCGAGTACCTTATTTGTACATCCAAGGTTGGAACTCCTAGTGTTGAAGGTAATGAGATTTCCAACTAATGGATTGAAATGAAGGTTGACTGCATGTGCTTGCTGCATTTTCTCTTTTACTACTGAAATATCTGACTGTTTGTGTTTATGCCTATTCATGTTACGCTATTGTGTCTCGGTTGAAGGAATTTATTTAGGATGTTTCTTTCCTATACTTGAACACAGTTTTACAATTTTATTCCTTTTCTAAGTATGCTAGACTTTTCACTTGCCTTACTTAATGTTTCTTTTTAAAGATAATGTTTTAGTTGTTTACCAGTTCCAATTATTATGTGGTTCAAGCAGCTGGATTTATTGTGCTGGGCATGATGAATTTATTTACTGTCTGCGTCCAGGTCCTGGAGCTCGCTGGAAATGCTGCCCGAGACAATAAAAAGAATCGTATAGTACCGAGGCATATTCAGTTAGCAGTTAGGAATGATGAGGAGTTAAGTAAGCTGCTTGGTACTGTAACAATTGCTAATGGAGGAGTTTTGCCGAACATCCATCAAGTTCTCCTGCCTAAGAAAGCTGGAAAGGATAAGGGAGATGTTGGATCTGCTTCCCAGGAGTTTTGATCTTGTGACTTGCATCATGTTGAAGCAAATTATAGGAATCTCTTAGTTTGATAATGCCAAACTATGCATTCATATATGGTTCTGTTTTTGGGATGTTGTGGCCATATTTTGTCAATTTGAACTTGTTGACTCCTTGATGGTCATTGAGACTATTGTCTTGAAATGTATTGAGTATAAAGAGCTTGTTCTATCTTGAGCTTTATCAATAGAATTTATTTTACACCTCGCAATTTTGTTTATCAGACAATGTCCATTTTGTGGATTCTTGAATTTGTTCGATTACATTACGATCTTGCTTTGTCTTATTTGGCAGTAAATGTTAATGTGAGTTTAACGGTACATGGTTGTCTGCTAAAATAGGTAAGCAGGGTAAATTTGATTATAATCTGTACATATGTTTTGTGAGTAGCTTTCTCATAGCTTTGAAGTATCACTTGACAAGTATTTATGCCATTTTACTCGTCTGATTGACACTTTGTCATGGTATGAGGTTAGCTTCACATTATTGAGGTAGAACTTGGTCTTACGCTTTGTACTCATGCCTTCCGTTGTAGGTTGAAATATGACTGCTCCTATCTTTCACTGCATTTTTTGCTCATATCTGGCCTTTGTGTATAAGGCTGGTGTCCCATGGATGGGGGCTTCCTGAGATTTTTTTAGGAATAGTTTACCCATGAAATACATAAACAAGACTAAATAAATACAAATCATATTACCTCCAATTTTTCTTTTGGTGGGAATTTAAAATTCAGCTTAAACTTGAAATTTAGGGAAGCTGGTCTCATGAAATACACATTTAAGAATAAATAAATACAAATCATTTTCCCTCCAATTTTTCTTCTGGTGGGAATTTAAAACTCAGCTTAAACATGAAATTTAGGGAAAGAAGCTGGTGGTCTCTTGAAATACATAGATAAGAATAAATAAATACAAATCATTTTCTCTCCAATTTTTCTTCTGGTGGGAATTTAAAATAAAACTCAGCTTAAACTTGAAATTTAGGGAAGCTGGTCTCTTGAAATAGAGATAAGAACAAATAAATTCAAATAATTTTCCCCCCAAATTTTCTTCTGGTGGGAATGTAAAACTTCAGATGATTGTTAGCTGTTGGACAATTTAGGGAAAGCTGGTGGTCTCTTGAAATACATAGATAAGAATAAATAAATACAAATCATTTTCTCTCCAATTTTTCTTCTGGTGGGTTTTTAAAATAAAACTCAGCTTAAACTTGAAATTTGGGGAAGCTGGTCCCTTGAAATAGAGATAAGAACAAATAAATTCAAATAATTTTCCCCCCAAATTTTCTTCTGGTGGGAATGTAAAACTTCAGATGATTGTTAGCTGTTGGACAATTTAAGGAAAGCTGGTGGTCTCTTGAAATACATAGATAAGAAAAAATAAATACAAATCATTTTCTCTCCAATTTTTCTTCTGGTGGGAATTTAAAATAAAACTCAGCTTAAACTTGAAATTTAGGGAAAGCTGGTCTCTTGAAATAGAGATAAGAAAAAATAAATTCAAATAATTTTCCCCCCAAAATTTCTTCTGGTGGGAATGTAGAACTTAAGATGATTGTTAGCTGTTGGACAAAATTCCTAACCTGGTGTTTCAATTGTTAACTCCACTATTTTCACCTGCCCAAATTTAGTGGACCTGAAAAGTAGAGGATGTAGGTAAGATTAACTAAAATTTCAAACCTGGTGTTTCAATTGTTAACTCCACTATTTTCACCTGCCCGAACTTTGTGGCTCTGAAAAGTAGAGGATGTAGGTAATATTAATTAAAATTTCAAACCTGGTGTTTCAATTGTTAACTCCTACTTTCACCACTATTTTCACCTGCCCAAACTTTGTGGCTCTGAAAAGTAGAGGATGTAGGTAAGATTCCAAACTTTGTGGACTTGAAAATTAGAGGATATAGGTAAGATTCCAATTAATCTTGTAACATTTTTTTTTTTGGTTCCATGGAACCTTCTGCTCTTTAGAATGGATCCTGAAGCCCCCCATGGGATGCCAGTGTAGTAAATCTCTTTAACGTGAAATGTCTATAACTATATTAAATTTAAATTCGGGAGGCATTTGAAACAAGGCAACGGAGAGAAATTTGAATTTTATGACCTAGTTTCAAGATATTTGATCTTCGCTGTTAGTCAGAACTTAATTGAATACGCCTTGGTCAATGCATTAATGCATTAGGACAAGCAAGTTTTAGGTCAGGACATGCAATTTTTAGGTCTGTCGGAAGCACTTCCGACGCGAGTGATTAGAAATCGTTGGGCCGTTGTTTCATTCTACCTAGTGCTCGTCTCTGGCTCTTCACTTTTGTGTTTACTTTTACCATTTTTTGACTGGGACCTGGGAATGGGGTGCCGCATTCCTTAGGAGCATCTCACTCGAGAATGGGTTAGTGCATTCCCTGAGGGCGTGTGAAGAAAGGCATTTTATTTCTATACAAATTCTATACAGGTGATCACATTAATTATTGTTTTCTTAACAAAGAAAAGGAAAGAGCACAAGCATGGTCAATCCGTACAAAAAATGGTTATATTTACAAGGGGTTAAAAATGTATGCTTTGTTCTTTTGCCATAACATGACTTGTAATTTCTGAGCGTTTAGGAGCCTCAATTTGTCGTTCATTCCTTTCCATGCGAACGAATTTGAGATCACGTTTCTGCAATAAATTGGGACTTGTTCTTGTTTGTTTGTCTATCTTTAAAACTAGCACGTTCTACGTTTGATGAAATCGTGCATGGCAAGTGACCATTGCCTTCAATTGTTGTTTTTGAGTAAACGCTTCTGCTTTCAGGTATTCTTTATCGTTTGTACAGGATTGTGGGCGATGCAGTCAAAAGTTGTTTCTTGCCAAATGACCTCAAATTGAATTAGAAATTTAGCAGAAACGCCTTCCATTTCAATAAAAGAGAATTTGTGAAATGAAATGAATATGAAAGATTTTAATGATGTCCACAAGACGATATAGTCTATGGGACTGAGACGAACAGACTTTGTTTGTCTTCATGCTTTTTTTCAAGTCAGATCTTCTGTTATTAATTTTGACTAGAAGGTTGGCCATTTGGTTAATCTTATCTTCCTCAAATAACTGGTGCATATTCTCAACTTTCAAACCATTTTCGTGCTGAGTACTGATATTTTCATAATTCCATTATGAAGCGCCAATTTGTTTCCATTGCCCTCTTATTTAAGAATATGCAAGTTCTTTCCTCCCAAGTTTCTACCTACCAGATACTTTAAATGACGCGATCCTATCCTCAATTGTGAAGGGAAAGTAAAGGCCCACCAGTCATTAGGAAGAAGCACCAACCCGTTCGACCACATCGTTTGTACAATTTTCATTACAGCTCCATTGTTGCATTCATTCAACACTAATTATTTGTTCTTGTGTTTGTCGAAACGCTTCTTTATTTTTGTAACTGGAAAACTTGACAGGCCGTTTTGCCTCGTACATTTATCTTTTTTCAATTGAGGGTTTGTAATTTTTTGGGGTATGTGAATCCAAGTTTGGATTTGTTGGCTTTGAGAAGTTCCAATAGCTTGGTGCATTTTCAATTTTTACAAATTTAGGGATGTTTTAAGTCAAATTTCTGTTTTATTTTATTATTAATTTAATATTTAATTTTAAACTCTATTAAAATTGCAAAATAGAAGTAAAATCTAGTAGTTAATAATAACCATTACAAGATGGAAGGGGTTTTAAAATGAGTAGTAGTTAGGAGTGAAGCAAGGATAGTGAAAGGGTTTTAAAATTAGTAGTAGTTAGGAGTGAAGCAAGGATAGTGAAATGAAATACAAAGTGGGTCATGCGCTAAATATTAGTTAAAGATTAGTTATTAGTTAGTTAGTTAGCTTTCAATCAATTTTTGTTTGTATATGTTAGTGGTTAGGATTGATGTAATATATTTTGACAAAGTTATTTATGTATGGAACTTTGTTAATTGAGATTATCATGATTAATGATTTAATTTATTTTGACAAAATTGTTTTAAGAACAAAAAACAGAATGGGGTTTACATTCATAAAATCACGAGGTCAATTCTTATACAATGACAACCAAAGGGAACTTAAGAGGATTAAAAAATATAAAGTGAATTCTAAGAAGATGCACAAGTAGGTGGTTAGGAACTTGACCATTATATTTTGGAGCCTCTTTCAATTGCATGTGCCATTATAACATTTTAGTGAGAGGAACCTATAGAATTTGGTAGGAGAAAAATCTTGATTGCCCATTAAGGAAAGCTTGATGGTGGCTACAATAATGGGGTTGTTGGAGTGGTGTAGGCATGTGTTGCTACAATAAATTAAGGCAACTATCTTAATTTGATGCCATTTAACTCAGAGTCAAATAAATGCGGTGGGAAGAAAACATGTCATTATTGCAAGAAATTTTGAATCAAGGTTTGGTTAAGTTTTATATGGGAGATTGTGAGAAGAATTAGGTTGTTGGCTCATTCACTGCATCAATGGTGGTTGCAATAAAAAAGGTGCTAGTGTGGTAGGAACAACAAAAAGTCACAAGAAGAAAATGACAAAAGAGATTGGGGTCCTTAATTGTGTTAGGATGGGTAAACGTATAAGAGAGCAATGCATTGAGAATAACGTTGTTGTATGTTACCTTAGATCCACAATTGATGCAATAAGAATGGTGTCAAATACGCGAAGGCTTGGAGAACCTCTAGAAGAGGAGAAGGAATTGATGGAGTGGGGACTTGTAGTGACCACTATATTATGAAGGAAATTGTCTATTGTTGGATTTGAAGATGAATAACTTGTGAGGAATCTTGTTTATGGAGTCATCAAAAGGAATGCAAAGATTGTACTAGCCAATTAGAGAAAAGCTACAAGACCCATATGAGCAAAAGGTTCATAACATGAAATCTTTTAGATTGTTGGATTTGATGATGAATGGTTTTCATAAGAGCTTGCTAACAACTTAGTTGAAACAATTAAAAGGGGTTAGTGAGCAAAACTTATGAATTGGAAATTAAAGAAAGCTTCATTGATACCATGTTACTTGCAACTTGACCACAAAGTTGAGCAAATTGTTGGTACAATTTTAAACTTGAAGAAAAGGACCCCACAAATTATTGAGGACACCCTAAGGCTCAAAGAATTATTCGCTGAAGGTAATCAAAGGAATCCATCTATAGAAGCATGGATTCCTCAAACAAAAGAATTGGTAGGTGTCATTCAAAGAAAAAGGGAGTGTGCAAAACACTATATCTCTAGTGACTCAAAGACATCTTGCTTGAAAGATAGAGATCCCAAAATCATTATCCATTAAGGTAGGAGACACAACCTTTCAAACCGTTATCACACAACTTATTTTTTTCTTCGTAAATGTATAGTTAAAAGTGTAGACCTTGTGTATGAATTTATTTGTAGTAACTTTGACATTGAAAAATCTTTTCAAGTAAAATTAAGCTTTGGTTGATTTGGAACTATGTTGAGGGAAGAGCCACAGGATGTGCAATTTCCTCCTTAGAGATGTTGGTATTTCATTATGGAACAAACATGTTAGATAGCGAGTGGGTGGATCAAAAAAATAATAAATCTTGTGGAGGCCAACCGAAACAAGCAATCAAACATAACCTTGAGTGATAGTGCTTTGTAATATTCTACTTGCACTTGTTAGGAGGGTGAAGTCTAGCAAAATTGTTGGTTGGATATTTGTGCTTGAAACTTTCAACAACCTTAGAAGATTGTTGGTTAAGTTGGATAAGCACATACAAAATCTTCATAAAGAGTTGTTAATGCTAACCAACATGAAGAACCACACCCTTATGAAAAAGGAAGGCACCTTTGAGAATGCCAATTGATATATTCATCTTCGTGAGTTAGTTTTTTGAGATAAATTTTGATGTTGCAACAAGAATTGGATAATAACATCTTTGAAGGGAACCTGTGAGGACTTGTTGAGAAACATTTGTAGGGATCACTCATAGTTTAGGGGGAGCTTGCAAAAATCTAAAATCTCATAACATTGAGTGATTTCATTCCCCTTACTTTTAAGAGCACATAGGAACTAAAGATAAGATATTCGTATTTTGGCTATACTTGGAATGTCATCAAAATATCACATTTATAGGTAAGCGATAAAACTTAAGGTATATGCTAATTGATGCTTGACTTGGCATGCCACTTCTTTGTATGTTAGAATTGCATTTGCATTGTTGTACTATTTTGATTTTTCGTTAATTATTGTATCCATAGATCATAAAGCACATCTTGTACTTGATTATGTCTTGACATGATTTAAGCAAGTTTTCACTATTCTTCCTAATTTCAGTTAGTGTTGTTAATAGTTGAAAGCCAAAAAGATGAACTTAGGTGACACAAGTCTTTTCATCTCTTTATTTTCACACTTAACAAGGTGGATCCCATCACATGGAAATAGTGTTTTGGGATTTTTTTTAATTGAGAAGGGAACTATTGAATTAACTTAACAAAATTTGAATTAAAGAGTAAACAATAAAGAGAAAAAATAAAGAATTTGGTCAATATGACAAGGCATTGACTAAGCTCACCCGAGCTTCCCAAGCGTTAGTGGAGTAAAAATTGGTTCAATATATCAACCTTGGTGGCAAGGTTGATTGAATTAAAGTATGTGAAATCTTCTAACTTTATCAAAGCCACTTTAATCTATGCTTCCAAAGCAATCTAATGACTCAAAACCATAACAAAATCTTCCAATTTGGGATTGTTGGGTAGGTCTTATAGAGCAATTATATCTTCTGCTTCCTTAGTCATTACCTCAAAGTAGACTTTTGTGATGTAGAGAGAATTGCATCATCTTAACGGGATGAAAGAACTTTGCCAATTAAAATTTTGGTGTCAACTGAGAATTCTCATTTTTGTTCCTATGCTATTGTTAATTTTCTAGGTAGAAATAAATTCAATTAGTGTAACTACACATGGGAAACAATTTTGGCTACCATGAAGCAATTAGAGATGTCGACATTCATTAAGGCCTATTGGAAAGCATGTCATAATGGGTCAAGCATTCCATTTGCCTATATACACTAAGTAGATTGTCATGCTTTCAAGACAATAAGGAGCACTTGAGCTTGTTCAACCATTTTTTAGATATTATCTTCTATTAGGAAACACTCAAAAAATATTCTTGTTGAAGTATTAACTCTTCTTCAAAAGGACGGGTAGAGGTCACTCATGATTTGGACGTGGTCACAATGTCCTTTACAATTTTATTATTTTATTCCACCTCCTAAATTTTCTCATGTAGTGATTCATTTTCTTTGTTGAATTCCACCCACTACTTCTAATATTTTTTGAGTTTCTCAGCCACTTTCTTCTAAATGTGCAAGCGGTTGTCTCATAAGTGATTTGTTGCAATTTGTGAATCATTGGTAGCATGCTTGGAAATTTTGGTTGTACTGTTCTCTTACTCAATTTGTTTGGATAATAAGGCTATCTTAGTAGTAGCTTGCTTCAAATATTTCATCTCTTCTAGGTTAGAGTGCAACTTGTTAGATTTTTGATGTAAGTTGATAACATTTCCATACAAAACATGAATGAAAGTGGTTCCAATAGACTAACCCTCTAGAGGCATTCCTTTTATAAGATTCACTATAGTTGGTATCAAAATTCCATAGTGCATGAGCTAAGAACTCAAATCAAAGGCTATTTTGAGTTGGGAAGTTGCCTAGTAAGTAGGTTGGGACAATCAAACTATAAAATTGTTCTATTCCATATTTGAGAGATTAAAATTGCTCGACAAACTGAAAGAACAAATCAATATTAGGTTGTAGGTGAAGGGGGTGTGGGGAAAGGGTAAATGAGGGACAAGATTATAGAAGATGAGACCACTAAGAAGGGAGTAGGAATTTGGTTTGGGGTAATCACTTTTGGTGGAGGGGAAGACGAAGAGGAGGAAGGGTGATCTTGAATTGGTTTTTTGGTTTCTTGTAGGTTTCCACACCTAGAATGGATGTTTCAACATTGTGATAAATTAAAAATGAGGTGTTGGAGGGAAGGATGTTGTTCAAGGGGCAACTATTCCTTCTCAAGACTCAAAAAATAAAGACATTTGGGGGAAATCTCCCAAGAATTACAAGGCTCTAACAAGTAAAGGGAAGAGGAATAAAATTTTGCTACTTGATGAGATAAGAATATGAAGGGAAATATCAGATTGGGAGCAACAAATTATAATGGATTGGTAGGAACCAAGAGACTCTTACTTTGTAGGTAAAATTTTTTTAGATACGTCATATGTTTCCATGGGGATACCAGGGATTTATGAATTAAAAAAATAAATATACAACCACTATCTTAACCAAAGTGACCTTATTTATAGGGGTATTTAGAGGGAAACAAGAAAGGGAGCTATAAGCAAAATGAACACGAATATTTACATTACTTACAAAATTCACATTCAAAGAAGGGATAACCTCTTGACTCATTTACATAGTGGCTATTGAATTTATTTTCCTTGATTCATCTTTTTGGTTGTACATGCTTCTTCATATAAAGGACTCAATTTTGTCTAAAAATTGTTGTTCATCTGCATTGTTGTTAGTGTCATGTTTCTTTGACTTCTTAGTCCTTTGGAATTTATTGATGCTCGACATTGATTTCTTGAAACTTGAGGAAGGTTATTTTCCTTTTTATAACTTACTCTTTCGCACTATAGATGGTCCATTGCAATTGTAACTAATTTCATGTTACTACATATGGCCTTATTCTTTATAGTGAAATCATCACCACACTTTCACCTTGCCATTAGATTGAGTCACTATCTTGCATTACCCTTTGCCCTTGATGTCAAAGGGGGAGAGATTGTGCACCAAAAGGGGAGAGTATGTTGGTTTTGGCATCAATGACAAAGGGGGAGTTTGTTGCAATTTGGTTGTCATTGATGTCAAAATTTATATGAAGAGTGTTGTAGTCTGGTTGTTTGGTTGCCAAAGTCTCTGAGAAATGCTCCGAATTTCTTTTCCAATGATGTATTGCTCATGCGGTTTGGAGGATAGCTTTTTGTTGTGTCAAGGCATGTGTGATCCACATTTCAAATCATTGTTACTAGTATAAAGGTGTTTTTGAGAGTGGAAGATTGAAGATTGTGCTGATTCTATGAGGATGCTCTCAAAGGTGTAAAGGTTGGATTTGCATATCTTCGCATTTGAAGATGTGGTTGTGTGGGTTGGAAGTTAAGCTCATGGAGATGTGAATGTGTTATATCCAAAGTTTCATGTCAATAATCCTCTCGTAGAGAAAGTTAGAAATGTCAATGTATCGGATTGTGTTGTTCAAAGACTATTTTCAATGTCTGTTATCTTGCGCTAGCTTGTTGCTAGATGAAGTTGTGAAAGGGATGTATGAGAGTGTTACCGAATATCATGTGATGCTTGTTGATGTTCCACAAAGTGGTTTTTGTCTTCTCTAATACAAGTTGTGGTCTAGAATGAATGTTTTGTTGGCTTATGCTCTTGCTGAGGCCGACTAAGGTATGTTGATGGTGTGTGCCACAAGTTCAAGATTGAGCAGAGCTTAAGGAGTGATTGAAGATGTTGCATGGATCATGTCGACTCATCTAGGAGAATAATAATAATATTTTTTAATCATTCTTGTGTACCTCCAATGGATGTGAAGCCGAGATGCTACATGTTACATGTTTTCTTGTTTATGGCCGACCTAATTTGTATTTGCAAAGAGTGCGGATGATATTTAGAGAAGATCAAAGTTGTGAAGACTATTTTGGGACTAGGTTAAGAGTGTGTTGGGATCCGCAAGGAATTTTCCTCTTCTTGGTGTTGCATGTAGACTTTTGAGTTCTGCCCTCTACACGTTTCATGTTGTTTGTTTTATCCCTGGTCGACTTATAAATGTAATATTTTTGTTATAAGCCAACATGTGAAACATAATCCATGTAATATTATGTATAAATTGTAAACCTAGTTGATCTAGAGTGCAACATGATGATGATTGTGTAAGTAACTTGAAGAGAAAGAGCAGTTGTGTTAGATCTTGTTCGGTTTCATTTTGATCACATCCCTGTGACAAAAGGCATATGAAGAAGTGTGCTTAATTTTTTGTTGGAGGTAGTGAGTCGAAGGCAATAACTTCTTAATTTTTGAAAGTAGTGAGCTAGCAAGTAACTAAGAAGACATTTGAAGAGTTTGCAAAGTAGATTTGCAATCATCAAAAGAGAGTGAGCTTAATTTTTAGTTTCAGACAGTGGAAGGATTGGCATTTTGTAATCATTCTTAAGTGTGTGCTTAGATCGAGGAGTTGTAGCTTCCTTGGGTTGTAGCCCTAAAATAAAGTTGTAAATATTGCTCATCTTGTGAGGCTGGATTAGGATAGTAGCTCCTAGCAGTTTTTCTCACCGTGGTTTTTCCCTTATGGGATTTTCCATGTATATATGGTGTTGTGTTGTGCATTGTCTTCATCTTTCATTTTCTTGTTTATGTGGTGGAGTTTAAAGTATCTTCTTGTTCCACAAGGTTTGAGATTTGATAGAATACTAATTCAACCCCCTCTTAGTATTTCAGCGTGTTTGACATCATGCTCTTTGGATCACCATTTGGGAGGTATATGAAGATTTTGATACTCAACCATTCCTAGATGATCCTATTTAAAATTATCTTGTACTTCTTGATGATTCAAACAATATACCATATGACTATGATATTATTCAAAAAAAATGTTTTTTTAGAGAGATTTGCATGTTCAAATGATGATAATGATGAGATTTCTTCATATTCTTCTTGTCATCTTACAAAGACAATTTTTGATTCTCCACCTTCATTAATTCCAAGTGCAAAATCATTGAGTGAGACTCCCCTCATTCTTATTTCTTGAGATTTAAATGTTACCATTGCTTCTAGTAATTTAGTTTAGTAAGACCATTATAATTATATAGATTCAATTTTGTGGCATGACTACTTGATAAGTATTTCATATTTATTTTGTGAATCTCATATTATAATTTTGGAGGACATATTTAAGGATATTAATTTCCTCTTTGATGATAGTTATTACACAGTAGTTATCATATCACCATTGTCTTTGGAGATTATTGTTCACAAGTTTCCAAATAGTCCTAACTTGTCATATTCTTTTATTAGGATTGGTCCTAATTTTGTTGTTGCATTCTTTGGCATGGCGACACTTGATTAGTTTTCAGAGACACCCATCATGAGACTTCATACCTCATCTTTATTTTTGGTTTTGGAGTGTTTCTCTTATATACACCATTAAACTTACTTATTCCTAGGGGAGGAATGTTGTTTGTAGACAGTGAACTATTTTCTATCTCTAGGATCTCAATATTGGCATAGGAGCTACTTCATTATTGGGGGATCTATGGTCTCACTTTTTTCTATTATAAGGGGGTTATTGATTGTATTTTTGTGATGGATGTAGTCTTTAGGGTTCATATTGAGATCTGATAGTCGATATTTTGTTGGATTGACTTGCCCTAGAAGACAACCCTATTTTATGAGGGCATTGTATTACAACTGTGTATTGTGATGTATTATGAGAGTCTGATAATAGTTGTGTTGCCTCTAGATCTCCCGTTGGTGATACTCCTATGAGAAGCTTGCTTTACAAATATATTGTAATCTTTGTGATTTCTATATAATATATTGGGTGGCTTTTGGAGTGTGGGGTTTTTTTTTTCTCTCGAAAGGGTTTTCCCCACGTAAATCACTGTGTTGTGGTATGCATGATATTTATGTTTATTCTGTTTAAGTTTCTATAACTATTGAAAATATCTGCAAAGTTTTGCATTATCCTCCTCTAAAGTTTAGTGTAGGAAGTTGTTCCACTACCTTAGCTTTCTTATATTTTGTAGAGGAGTATTTTCCTATGATTTTTCTCCTTTACTCTATTTGTGGGAGATCTTTTATACATGGGTACCTAAAATATTTTGTAGCTAGGACCTATCTATGCATCTTTGCATTCATGCATTTTTTTGTTCCTCCCTAAGTTGCACTTAAGAGGGGTGTTGGTGTGAATAGTGTATATTATCTAACTAGTTCCTATTTAGGTCATGTTCATACTAGGTTAGTTAAGTTTACTTAGGATACACATATGTTGCTTATCTATTTGTGTCTCAAGTAATATGTTTGTGACATATTCCATACTCTTAAATTGGTATCCTATCTTCTCACCTTTCTTATATAAGCAAGGCATCTCATGTACTTTGAGAATTGATCCATTTGATCGTTGAACCATTATTGCATGCATAGTCAAACAATCTATTTTCTTACTATTCTTTTGTGGAAGGATATATTTCTAGTTTTGTAGGTGATTCTAGGAGCTTGAGTCATTGTGTGACTCTTACACTTTCATCCTGTACTGTAGAAAATTGTATACCTTTACAATTTCACACTATGTTTGAGTCCCTTAATTTATTGGACTTAATTAAGCTTCTAATTTTCCAATTTATGCATTCCAAAGCCTTATTCTTATCATTTTCGAAAGGGGAACCGACATTAAATAAATACATTTGATAATTAAATTGCTTTGGATCACGTGTGTCCTAGAGATATAGGCCAGGGCCAATTCGACCATGGGTGAATGGGTCCCCTTTATGAGCCATGACCTAAATTAAAATATATTTTTGGCAGTATTTTAATGATCAAAATTCAAATTGTAAGTGTCAACTTTTGGAATCTAATTTTCGAGAAATTGGATAAATAACTATAATACATAGCCTTTTTATCATTTGAAAGCTAAGCAATAATTTGGAGAACTTATGATCAAGCATTATTGTCAAGAGCATAATTGAGCATTCAAGAGCAACATTATTAGCCATTTTTAGTAGCAATCAAGATCCTAACGTCATGTCAAACTTTATGTGTGTTCATGTCATCTTGTGAAGGGATAGGTGTTGTAGGTCTTCATGCATTCAAGCATTTAAGAAAATCAAGCAATCAAGATCCAATTCCATTGAAGTGATGTGTACGATTTCAATCCTTCAAGGAAGCTATTGAAGGGTGGCGAGTTGCAACGAATTGTTCATCCATCATTTGCTTCCTTTCCATTAAGGTTTTTATCATTGCCATTGCCATTGTGAAAGTGGGAACACTATTCACGGGGTTTGACTGAGGCAAACCCCTATATGGCACAACCATTTTCCCTCTTTGTGCATGTGCAGGTTATAGGTTCAAGAAGGATTGAAGAGAAATTTTCTATTGTTGCATTTGTTGTCATCATTCTTGTCAATCTATAGAAACTAAGTTTCATAATTCATTTTTGACATTCTGACAAATTTGTAGGTAGAAAATAGAAGCTCAAATTTGACATCAAAGGACCCAAAAAGTTGATTAGGACCCCTGTACAAAGACCCATTCGCCATTGGGCGAATGAGTCCTTGTAGGCACATCAAAACCAAATTTTTTGAGTAGGTTTGTTGTCCTCTGTACTTCCCAAATCCACTTGCAAACTATTGTTTCCATTTGTCAGTTATCGACATCTTGCATTTTTAATACTAGGGAATATATGATCATTAAGTTAATCATTCTAAAATATTTCCAATCTATTCCAACCCCCCTTTAGATGAATATCCAGGTCCGATTGGCTCACCTTTGAGGCTGAAAGTCAATCTTTTGCACCTTGTGATCTACATCCTAATGAAATTTGGAAAAAAACCACCATTGCATCGTAGGTTCTTTGCATTTAGGACATATGATCCCTTTTTCTATATTTCACATCCCTTTCATTGCCTATCCCCTAATCTCTTTTATGCCATCTATCTTGCATCTTTTCATCCATTTTGAGAGCACATTTCTATTGTTTGAACCCACACATTCTCTTGAGGGGGTCATCATTTTAATCATCCTTTCTCCTAGTCACTCCCCTTTCAAATGATTTAGGCATTTTCCCTATTCTAACCATTTTCTTCCAACTACTTTAATTCTTCTTTGAAATGATGCTACTTTGTAACACCACTTTAAAGAGGGGCAAAACATAGACACCTAAAATTGACATATCATAATTTTAGTTAATTATCCAACCATTTAACTATAATTGATTGAATAAATACTTATTTCTTCAATTAATTATCCACTTTTCATCCCCTTAATTAAATACTATTTTACTATTTAATTAATAAAATCACTATCCACCCAATCCCATTTCTAGCTTAAAATCACTTAATCATCCTTCTTCTGATGACCACCTTAGGTAAGTAAATCTAAATATTTATTTACCTAAGTCTCTTATCTCCTTTCCAAAAATTAAATAAATATACCTATTTATTTAATTTTTTCATCCAGTTTTCATAAGTGGGATATAATTATTTCACCCACTAATCCCTCCCTTAAACACACTAACTTTGGCCAAATTCTCTCAAACCTTGAACATCTTCACATGTATACATAAGTATGAATTTTGTACACATGGTATAGCCCTTTTGTACATGTGACACGAGCCTTGGTGCCATGTGACATGGAACAAAGGACTTGCCCATCCCCCTAGGGTTCTCCGAAGTACTCATTTTCTTTTTCATCCCCCCACTTTCTCTAAGGGGATTCTTGACCATAGATTCCTCTTTAATCTTAGGCTCTTCCCCATCCACCAACCAAGTGAGAACACTTGTCTCCCTCTCATCCCTCAAGAGGTCTCAACCAATTTGAGCCCTTGATCTCTACTTTTAATCCTAACCACCCAATCTTGTAGTAAAAAGTCTATTAATAGGATGCTATCCCAAGCCATTTTCAAGACTCCATGAAATGCAATGTCAAACTAAGATAAGAGAACTCACATATCACCATCCTTGAGCACAACCACCATAGGAGTTGATGTTGGTGAGCTTTTATTTGTCTTCATCAATGTTTACTAATTATTTTACTTAATTTGAGTCTTACATATATTGTGAGCAGAATAGGTTATATTGTTTAACTTCTTCTTGAATGTTTTGATTTTCATGTACACATATCCCATCACTATGGCATACACATGCTATTTTATGTGAAAAATATGCAAAATGAGATGCCATTCTATTTTAGAATTGACACATGATATCTTAGGAAGAGGCTCTATGGAGCTGCTCTAGGAACTATTTTTGTGGAGTAGGGGCCCATGAGAATTTAAAAAACTATGCTACAAGATAAAATATTATCTTGTGTACGAGAGTAAGAGCCCCTACTACTTTTTAGATGTTAAATTTATGTGGATGCCTTTCGAATGAGGTGAAAGTTTCTCTCATGACTTTGAATTTTTTATTGCAACATTTCATTCATTTATAATTTTAAAAACTCTTATCAATAATTTTTTAAACCATTAACTATATAGTTATACATTTAACATTCTTTATTATCATCAATATCTACTAATAAAAATCCATAAAACCAAATACTTCTAAAAACTTTTAAAAAATCTCAACAACACTCCTGAAATAATGATATTGCTATTAGGATTCAACTGTGTAGTCTTTGAGTCAAACTTATTGACCCATGATTCATGAGTAGTGGTTCACAAGAACCTATCTCTCATGATAATAAATGGTCCACTTAGCACTCATTGCATCTAGGTAATGCTCACATAGGTGAAGCATTGGTCCATCTTGGGAGGTCACCCATCCCAGTACTGCTCCAGCTCAAGCGCGCTTAACCACGGAGTTTCCCCCAAGGTTAAGCCCACTTAGCTTGCTACCCCATTTGCAAAACCTTCAACAAGTGTTATGCCTTATGAACCATTCATTATAGAGCCCCTTTTAGCTCATCAATTGATAAGTAGGAGGTTTCTTCCACAATGTGTCAAATTATGATCAGGATTCAACCGTGTAGTTTTCGAGTCAAACTCATTGACCCATGATTCATGAGTAGTGGTTCACAAGAACCCATCTCTCATGATAATGAATGGTCCACTTAGCACTCATTGCATCTAGGTGATGCTCACAGAGGTGAAGCATTGGTCCGTCCTGGGAGGTCACCCATCCCAGTACTGCTCTAGCTCAAGCGCGCTTAACCACATAATTTACCCCAAGGTTAAGCCCACTTAGCTTGCTACCCCATTTGCAAAACCTTCAGCAAGTGTTATGCCTTATGAACCATACATTATAGAGCCCCTTTTAGCTCATCAATTGATAAGTAGGAGGTTTCTTCCATAGCGTGTCAAATTATGATATTGCTATCAGGATTCAACCGTGTAGTTTTCGAGTCGAACTCATTAACCCATGATTCATGAGTAATGGTTCACAAGAACCCATCTCTCATGATAATGATTCGTCCACTTAGCACTCATTGCATCTAGGTGATGCTCACAGAGGTGAAGCATTGGTCCGTCCTAGGAGGTCACCCATCTCAGTACTGCTCCAACTCAAACGCGCTTAACCACAGAGTTTCCCCCAAGGTTGAGCCCACTTAGCTTGCTACCCCATTTGCAAAACCTTCAGCAAGTGTTATGCCTTATGAACCATTCATTATAGAGCCCCTTTTAGCTTATCAATTGATAAGTAGGAGGTTTCTTCCATAGCATGTCAAATTATGATATTGCTATCAAGATTCAACCATGTAGTTTTCGAGTCAAACTCATTGACCCATGATTCATGAGTAGTGGTTCACAAGAACCCATCTCTATGATAATGAATGGTCCACTTAGCACTCATTGCATCTAGGTGATGCTCACAAAGGTGAAGCATTGGTCCGTCTTGGGAGGTCACCCATTCCAGTACTGCTCCAGCTCAAGCGCGCTTAACCACGGAGTTTCCCCAAGGTTAAGCCCACTTAGGGTGGGGTCCCATGAGGGGGCTTCAGGATCTATTTTTAAGGAGCAGGTGGTCTCATGAAGTAAAAAAAATATTGCTGCAGGATTAATTGGAATCTTTTCCTAAAGAATAGCAGCTCCTACCTTTTAGGAATGTAGATTTGAGGGGGTGAAAATTGGGTGGGGCTGGAGATTGCCCCTACAGTTTAGGAATTTCATTTGCCATTTGTCAATCATCTCTATTTTTAAACTTCCTTAAATTTTGAAGCTTAAATTTTAAACTAAACTGCCCAGTAAATAAGTTCATGACACTACCAGCTTCCTTAAAATTTGGAGCTTAATATTTTAAGCTGAAGTGCATTACCAAATTCATGAGATCACCACCTTTAAAAAATTCCTAAAAATTCTCAGCAGCACCCATTGAAACTTTTCAGGAAGCCCCCCTCCATGGGATGGCAGCCTTAGACATGCTATTTTGTATGGAGAATAGCCGCTCCATGGACGGCTGGAAACTGATGTCTTTTATACCTGGAGTCTGATATTCTGTCTTGTTCTACTCAGACGGCTATGTCAAAAATCCGTGTAACAAGCAATGGCAATGTTAAAACCCTTCTTAAACCCGTCACAGAAAAAGAAGCAGCTGCTAATCATATTTAACGTTGGTTTTACAAGAGCTGCGGTCACAGTCTGTGAGTTTGAAACGAAGGTAAACAATGCCAACGAAAATAAGTCTTATAAACAGACAAATCTATCGCATAAAATTGTGGATTCTTCTCGCTACATATCCCTCTTGGAGGATTGCATTCGGAAGAAATCTTTTCCAGAGTCAAAATTAATCCATGCACACATAAAACAAACGGGTTTTATCTCTGATACACATTTACAGCACGCACTGATCAATGCCTACGTCAAGTTCAGAAAAATGGAGGATGCATGCCAAGTGTTTGACGAAATGCCCTACCGAATGGTGCGCTCGTGGAACATCATGATTGCAGCGTATGCAAGGCAGGGGCTTACGGAGAAAGCATTGTCAGTCTTTCGTCTGATGCAAGATGCACGGTTCAAACCCGATCAGCATACTTTTTCCACCATTCTTGTGGCTTGCGCAAAATCGAGGAACCTTGAGGAGGGTGTGAAGATCCATGATGAGTTGGTAGAAGGTGGTTTTTTGTCTGATATTTTTGTGGGGAACGGGCTCATCGATATGTATGCAAAATGCGGGATTTTGGAGGCTGCACGCCATGTGTTTGACCAAATGCCTAAACGAGATGTGGTGTCCTGGACGAGCATGATTACAGGTTATGCACAGAATGGGTGGGGTGAGGAAGCCCTGGAGCTTTTCCGACAGATGAAGACGTTAGGTATGACTAAGAATTTCTTTTTAGTGTGCGTTCGGAAATCTGTGATTTTTTTCATTATACAGTAATTGATAGAATTTTCTGTAATAAACTAAACCTCCACTTGATTATAAGTTATAATTGGAAGTGCCTTACCAGGCGTCTCGGTCGGGTGTTTTGGTGTGGATTTACATGTACAAGCCAAAACAAATTGTAATTGTCCCTCCAAACAGCTAGGTTTGGTGTTTTGGTATGGAGTTGTATTTACATGTAGATTGATCTGGGTTAGTAACATTTCATGTCACACTTCCTACCGATGGGTAAACCCATTTGACGTGAAACACCGCTTAAAACAAGCATGCATGCAGTTTAAAACAGAGAAAATCTATTAAAATTGGCTGCTTTTCTCAAAATTTTCTGAAGATATTAAAAATTTGACAAGGACAATTCCATTTACTTTCAGTAATTTTTTATTTTATTTAATTGTACATATATAAGTATCATAAGAAAATTTTGAATACCTACATATTTAAGAGATTTTCAGTTCTACGGTTTGTATTTGCTTGTTTGAGCTCTAGTTTTTGAACAATAAATTTATTCTGTTTTAGTCTTCTGCTTCTGGCTTGGATGCCTCTGGCTTCACAGAGAAACCTAGGCAATGCCTTTTCTTTTGATTAATGTCATTTAAAACCTTCAGCTGAAAACATTGAAAATCCCAATTTGTAATAGACTGGCTAAGATTTCTTAACATTTAAAAATCTTGATTTCTTAAAATTTTCCCTAGGTACGAAGCCAAATTTGAAAACCTTTGCTAGCATCTTGCCAGTGTGTGCCAACTTGGCAGCTCTGGAACAAGGAGTGGAGATCCATGAAGAGATTATCAAAAGTGGACTTCAATGTGACGTATTTGTGGAGAGCTCCCTTGTAGACATGTATGCAAAATGTGGGAACATAGAGAAGGCACGAGATCTTTTTGACAAAATGCATAGGCAAGATACTGTCTCCTGGACAGTGATAATAGGAGGGTGTGCACAGAACAGAATGGAAGAGGATGCTCTGAAACTTTTTCGACAGATGAAGCTTGTGGGAGTGAAGCCTATTGCAAAAACCTTTACCAATGTTCTTCCGGCGTGTGCTAATTTGGCTGTTCTAGACCAGGGTATGGCTATCCATAACGAAATAATTAGAAGTGGATTCGAGAATGATATCTTTGTTGCAAATGCTGTCATTGACATGTATGCAAAATGTGGGAACATAGGACAGGCACGTGATGTTTTTGATCAAATACACCAGAAAAATGTTTCTTCTTGGACATCAATGATAGCAGGTTATGGAATGCATGGCTTTGGCAAGGATGCTCTTCGTCTCTTTGAACTGATGGAGTCTTTGGGCATGCGTCCAGACAGTGTTACCTTAGTCTGTGTTTTGGCTGCATGCTGCCATTCTGGTCTAGTAGAGGAAGGTCAACGATACTTTGATTGCATGAATAAAATTTATCACATAGAGCCTGGAATGACACACTACAGCTGCATGGTTGATCTTCTTGGTCGTGCTGGACGAGTAGATGAAGCAAAACAATTAATTGATACAATGCCGAAAACCCCTGATGCTACTGTATGGAAGTGTTTGCTTAGTGCATGTAGAACACATAACCATATAGAGCTAGGAGAATGTGCTGCACAGCACCTTTTTGTGTTGGATCCTAATAATTCTGCGCCGTATGTGCTTCTTGTGAACATGTATGCTGCAGCTGGAAGGTTGAGTGACGTTGCAAAGATCAGGAAAATGATGAGAGACAAAGGTGTGAAAAAGACACCTGGGTGCAGTTGGATTGAAGTAAATAAACAAGTACACACCTTTTTGGTTGGAGACAAATCACACCCACAAACAGAGCAAATATATGCACAACTGGAAACATTGGCTTGTGAGATGAAATCTGCAGGGTATGTTGCCAATACATGTTTTGTGGTGAATGATGGATAGGAGCAGGAGGATAATTTATTGCCATGATGAGAAGTTTGTGATTTGGTCAACTTGACACATCCCTACCACGGTTCTTTGAATTGATGAAGAGTGTTCAAGCAGTTGATGATTGTTCTTCTGCAACCAACTTTATCAACAAGGCTGTGACAAAAGCATTTACTGAAAACAATGCAACATTTTTCCACTGTTCTTCCAGTCTCTGCCTTCTGGAAACTGTAAAAGACGGCATGGAAATTCATGAGGAAATAATAAAAGTGGATTCTTTTCATGTCTTTAAAGTGAATGTTATCGCAGATATTTTTGAGGCAGTGAGAATGCAGACAATGTGTTCGACAAAATTTCCAAATGAGATGTGGTCTCTCAGACAACCATGGTTACTTTGTAGGCATATCATGCGATGAAAGAACATGCCCTAAAGATTTTGCAGCAAATGAAATTGGTAGGTATGAATCTAAACCTGATCCATAAGTTAGGGTTGGCTGTTTATGGATTAAATTTTTGGGATGAATCTGCTTGCAAATTTTTTTACTCATTTTTTGGGTGAACTCCATCTATCATCAAACTTCTAAGGAATATGTGGAGTTACGCGCACACACACACACACACACACACATGCTTGTATGTATGTATGTATAAAGCAGCTACATATCTCTGCACTATTTCTCATCTCAGTGTCAACTTTCAATTCTAGCAACAAGTTGGAGCTGGCACTAGCCAACACCACTGTTCTTAACTTGTAAAAATGGCATTAACTTTCTCATAACTGTTGGAAAATGAACAGCTTCATCTTATCTATTATTATTCTTTTCTATTCAACACCTTTTTTATGTATATGCCATATGTATATTATCCTGAAAGAATTATTGCAAGTGTTGTACATCGCACATCAGAGATTTTTACTATGCATTGAACTTTTAATTTAGTTCTTATTTCCATGTTCCTTCCTATATTTGTATGAATCTAATATATTTGCACTCTAGTTGTTTACAGTTTACCAGCTAAATTGCTTCTGCTCACAACACATTGAATTCTTCAATCTAGAGTCTGATCCCCCAGATTGCTCCTGGAGTCTGATCTGTGTTGGAGCTAGATGCAAGTCCACGATAAAATTTGTGTTCTTGTCTGAATTTGCTTGAGGTTCTATGTATGGAGGGGTTTGTTCAACAGTTGAAGAGGCAGAATGTCTGTCTCTCTCTTTATAATTGAAGTTGAATACTACAACTTTAACTATCCACTTGTATGAATCTCTGCTTCTGCTAACTCTGCAATAAAACCTTTTACTTTTCCTTTTCCTCTACTTCGGGGCTGATTTTTGGGGAATCATGTGCATTCATGTTTGAAACCAACAGTAGGATAATTTTTTTATGAATTGTGCAGAAAGAGGAAGTTCATCACCGTTGTTCGAAGAATTTGAACTGGTGAGCTCTAATCATCTTTCGGAATTTCTGTCATCTTCTTGAAAATGCTAATTCAAAATTATTTTGTCTACTTATTATCATGCAAATAATTTCCAAATTAAGATTTCTTATTGTCTAACTAGCTTTTGACCACTGAAATAAAAAAAATATAATTGTACAATTATTTAATAGCAAAGTGAATAAGTTTTGAAAATCATTTGTAGTATAATTTTAGCCCGCTTCCATTGGAAATAAATTGTAGTGGATTTCCTTGTAACAAACATCCTTAGCGTTGTGCCTCTTCAATAATATATGGCTATAGCTAATGCATTTGGCAATTTACCAAGCTAATTGTTGAACTTGCTGTCATATGTTAGAACAAAATGTTTTTAATTGAAAAGTCTTGGCAGATTTTATGTTTGCTATGCCCTTAAACTATTGATTATATTTAGATATATGATAATTCACTAGGGCTCAAATAATCGTTGCCTAAGTCATTTATGAATTTTAAAGTATAAATTTAGTATGCTAAGTTGGTGTCATTGGGATTAGATTACTAACAATACCTAATGGTGCCTATATATAGGAAGTAGTGATTAGTAGTTTTTGATTGGGAGTAAAATAGGTTTTGAAGGGGCCTTGAAACCCTTTACAACAAGAGATATCCAACATATAGTCAAAGATCAACAAAAATGTAGCCAAAAAAGATAGGCTACCACGAAACAACAACCAAGCTATCCCACACCAAGCACAACCAACAACACATCCATTTGAACCCAAGCTACCAACAAAACAATAAGGGTGGCCAACTATGTCACCCCTGGACCCTTCCTAACAATCCGAGCACCCAAAACTTGGGTGTGGAAGGCACAAGCATGTTTAGGACAACCACATTTCCTTCTTTGGACAATCTTCCACAAAATATCATCCTCCAAAGACTCATATTTAAGGTAGAGGGGAGGGCTATCCTCCATTGCCCCCAAAGGCGATGAAACAAGAGCTATCAACTTTATGGAAGCATCCAAAGACATATGATCCTTAGATTTGACCCTTGGCAACAAAGAGTCCAAAGGTGGAATGGCCAAAGGGCCCATGGAAGACAACTCACCAAGAGTCTTTGAAGTTATCATGGCCCTTGGGGCTAAGTCCTCCTCTAGTGCCTCCTTAAAATTTAAAAAAATCCCAAATTGTTAAATGCTCACAGTGGGCATTTTTCTACCAAGTTGCATCACTTTCTTGCAGTGAGAGCTAGGGCAATCCGAAGTTAGGTGTCCTATGGTAAAACATCTCTTGTAGTGGAAGAGGAGATCCTCATAATTGAGTGTTTGAGTCCATGGTTTGTCCCCAACAAGTAGGACAATATCCCCAAGTAGATCCTTAGAGGCTTCAATGTCCACAAGAATGCACACATAAGTAGTATGGGCATAGTTTACCGTCGTAACATCTTGTAAAAAATGACCAAGAGCATTGTTGATAGATTCAAAACAAGACACTTCCCAAAAATGGAGAGGAAAATTAGGAGTCTGACCTAAATAGATAGAATACTTAAGGATTTTGTAAATGTGTTGAAGGTAGGAAACTAGGGTTTAAGAGAAAGGGATTCCATAAGTAGTGATAAGTAGTTAATTATCATGTTGTGATTTCTTTTCTTATTAAAATAGTTATTGTGAAATCAGGTTTTTAACCAATTCACTTCTAAGGCTACAAAACATCAAATTTCATCAATATTTTTTTAGTAGGATGGGGTTTAGACCTAGATAAGTTATAGTAAAATTTTACATTATTTTCATTTGTTTTGAATAAGTTGTTATGAAAATTATTTTGGCAACATCATGGTTTGGGCTTCAACAAGAAGAAAGGGAAGGAATTGAGTTTTTGATTATATGGGTAAAATAGGTTTTGAAGGGGCCTCAAAACTCTTTACAAAAAAAAACAATTAGACAAAAAAAACATGACACTAGCACAATTGTAGCCAAGCTAGCCCAATACAATAGCTACCCAACACAAAAGCCAACCCAAAAATGACTCAAGAAGAAACCACCTAAACCACACTAGGCCTTTGCCTAACAAATGGAACACTCAAAACATGTGTATTAGAAACATATACATGTTTAGGAAGCTCTCTCTTTCTCCTTTGGACAATAGTCTAGGACACACCATTACCTAGATCCTCATATCAGAGAGACATGAGAGGAGAATCATCTACCATTGCCTTGACTTGCTACACCACACAAGGCGAATATGAGTGTCTAATTGAAGAATTTGGTTACAAGGGAAGGAATTTAGTTACAAGTTATTATGAAAATTATTCATGGCATCATGGCCAAGGATTCAACAAGAGGCAAGAGAAGAAATTCAGTCACACTTGAAAATACTCTTTACAAGGAGGATCCAATATTAAAGATATATAACATGGAGGTTTGAAGCTATTACAAAGGAAGAAACTACAAGTTTAAGGAGGATATTTTGGCATTGAAGGAGATAAAAGGATTTGCTAGAAAAGATCTTGTGGAATTATTAAAACAACTAAATTCTCTCAAGAGTTTTTATGGACTCCCTATAGGTGGACACACATAACAAGATTTGGGAAACAAATATGTTTTCTAAGTGACATGAAGATTCTTGGTTTTACTATGGTCTAAAGTAGGACCATCAACCAATACTTCTATGTGTAGCTCTAGGAACTTCATGACAAAGATGAATATGCACACCTTTTGATAAGGATCCAATGAATTGGCTATGCCAAATGGATCAATTCTTTGATCTTCATTATATTCCATGTCAACACAAAGTTGCAATAGGATCATTATATTTGAAATTGGATCAATTTATTTGGTATCAATGGCTATGTGATGTGAAGAAAAGAAGAGGTTTGTTGTCACATGGCCTATTTTCCAGGAGGCACTCATGACACATTATGACAATAGTCTTATGGATACCAACTTCAGCTAAATCACCAAATTAAGGCAAACAAGAACATTCAAGGACTATACTCAACAATTCCAAACATTGTCTTTAAGAGTGGAATGTGCTATAGAGGAAAATTTGAACGAGCTATATCTAGGGAGTTTAAAGGACCACATTAAATATGGAGGAGATTGGAATCCTAGATGATTTGGTGATTGTAAGGAAGTTGGTTTGGGTTGATGCAAATAGGGCATCAATCATGTAGGGTCACAAAATGGGCTTATTGAGAATTTGAAGACATTATGTTCACCACACATTATTGACATCCATTTCATGACTCATAGAACGAGTTCGACTTTTAAAATTGTGAGGCAATTTTCGTTTGTTTTGAAAGTTGAAGCTCTCTTGCAAGAGGTTTATGCATATCTTTGTTTAAGTCAAACTATTTTTAGAGTTCCAAAATTTTCCTAAAGGACTTACTCTAGGTAACAGTATTGTAATTGCTTCTACCAAATTGTATAATTACTTGCATATATATGCATGGTTTCTAAAACCATTGTATGTTGATAGAACACTAAATAAAGTGGTATACTATCTATTATACCATAACATAGATTATGTAAGGACGCAAGGTGCGCAAAATACACTTCCTACACTAATCTTAAAGGGAAGATTATGCAAATAATTTTAAAATTGATCTAACTTATCACAATAAGTAGAGAAACACATAAAAAATTGAAATAATCATGAAACCATAACATAGAGATTTACATGCTTATCAAAAACATAGAGATTTACATGAGGGAAACCCTTTTGGGAGAAAAGCCCTGCACTCCAAAACTTGCACAGTGTATTATGAATCTAATTAAGGATTACAACACACTTGCAATGCAAGTCTTCACAAAAGTATAATATCAACAATTTTAAGGAGTAATTTTGATAGCATTTTGATAACATCTATGTACTTGCAAACTCAACATGCAAACTATTATCCCACAACCTCAAAATATAGTAAAATACAATACAAGATACCACAAATGGTATTGTAAACCAACTACTAATACCATGGGCCAAAACTAGGTGCCCAAAATGGCCATATAGACCCAAAAATAGCTCCTAAAACTAGAGGCACAAATTCTCACGCCCCTCACACATGTGAAATCTCTAGGAATAGTATGTAACTCCCACCTTGTCATAATTCATCATAATGCATCCATCCAACATGATGCACATGTCCAAAGTAACCTCCCTTATTTATAGCCCTTATAATTGTCAAAGAATTTGTCATAACATCCTTAAAAATAGGCATTCCATAATATATCACTAAAAGGGCATTTTTTGACAGCCAATAACTTATTTTTCAAGGCACATACATGTGGCAAAAGTGCCAACTCAAAATTTCACACCCCATTTTGATGGAGCACAAATATTTAATAATATAAATGCTAAATAATTATGAGAAAATGTTACTAATAAATTAAAAACTTTGGAATTGCCAAGGTTGAGACACTTTTTATTCACAACAAATTATACATCTCTTCTCTAATTTTTTTACAACATTGAAAAAAATAAACATTGTTTCTTATACAATTATACCTCTTCAAATCATTTAGGGTGAATCAATTCAATGAGTGCAACACATACATTTTTGTAATGCAACACTTCTATTCAATAAGTGGGTATTATAGAGAAATAGTGTAGCATAACTAGAAGAATTACACAACAAAAATTCAAGAATCAAGATCAAAATTACATAACTTAATTAACACATTTATCAAAATGTTACATATAAAAAGTGCTACAAACTTAACACTTAATCAAATTTAGTCCGACTTGGGTGGTTATTCGCAATTAGTTTGGGAAATTTTGCTCCATGTCTCAGATTCTAAAGGCGGTATTGGTTGGAGTCTCATTAGCAACTTTGAATATCAAGTGCAAGGTTCTCTGGTAGATTAAACAAACAATTCTAGGATTTGGTTGAAATTTTCCTCCAATAGTTGCAAGAGCTTACTCTAAGGGGATAAGATACTTGGTCTTTCTCCTTTTTGTGCTATCATCATTTGGTGACCATGGATCAAATTCGTCATCCTTAGTTTCTTGTTGACATCCTTGTTTTGGAGTACATGCCTCTATTAGTTGCATCCTTGCTCATTATGTGCCTTTGTATGTGTCTATTGCATCACTTCCATCCTTTACTCTTTTTGCACAACCTTTATCTTTATTTAAAATACCATTTGTCCCTTTTGTGCCTTTGCATGTGTTTGATGACTTTGTTTCATCCTTTATTCTCGCACCTTTACCTTTGTTTATTTCACATTGTTGGCCTTGTGCATCAATATTGGATCACCCTACATTTGTTTCTTCATTACCATTTTGCCCACTTCGTTTATTCACAAGGTAAATTAGGGGATGGATTAGCATCAAGACTTATCTCTAGGCCTTGTGTATAAATGATATACATTTGTTGAACCTAAAATTTTATTGCACTCTTGAGTGTCTTTAGCTAGTGTGGTTTGTTTTAAACCTAGTTCTAGATGTTGCTCAAATTCAAGTTTAGGATAATAAATTAGTTTCTTTACCCAAATAAGTGCTTTTGGTAATTGTAGTCCTACCTATGGCTCATATTCCTTTGCAATAATAATAACTTGAGGTGAAAAGGAAACAATGTGTGACTCCCATGGTTCATGTTAGTAAACTAGTGTATTGAACTCCAAAATTTCTCCACAATTAGAGGTGAGATCAATAGTTTTTGTTGTTTGATTTTCTCACACATGCACACTTTCTTGTTTGGAGATTTCATAGAATGTTGACACATGTGAAGGAATGTATCTCTGGATTTGGATTTGAAGAAGCTCAACCCCTCTTGATCTTCCCTTTATTAATGGTATTTCATCCTCCTCCTTATCTGCTTTTTCATTTGCTCCTATGTAATAACCCTAATGGTTATTATGAGGGAACATCATTTAGTTTTTAAAAATATTTTCAATTAAATCAACAAAACTAAAAAAATCCTGTAAAATTTGAAGTTTTATTCTTAAGGATTTACTATTAGTTTATAAATATTGTTTCCATTTATCAATAAATCTCAATGAACTACAGGTTTAAAGATTACTCGAAAGATAAAATAAAAGACAAAAAGAAGGTTCAATAAATCTCTTGACCTCAATAATAGAGTTGACATAATGGCCATTGCAACAGTAGGTACAATGACTGCAACAACAATGAGGAAAAACTCTAAAACTTACCCGATGATTCACTTAATGCAACTTGCTAATGTGTTGTATGCAACATAGAGGAAACCCATAGCAATGGAGTTGCATTTTTATCTCCAAGTAAAATTGCCTTGCTAGGCTAGCCTAGGGTTTCGTCCTCAGTCTATGACCCAAAGGGAGCTTCTATCCTCTGGTTCACTATGGATCTGAGGGTTTCCTTCCTTAGATTTGACACTCTAAACAACACATGTTTTGAGCAATAAAAGCTAGATTTTTTTGGTAATAGATTTGTGAACTCATCCAAAACATTGCAAAACTTTGATAAAACACTAGATCTACGCTCAAAAGGGTTCATGCCTAAGTCAATGGTTGTGATACATGATTGCTTGGCGACTGTAGGATTGCAACTACCACAACAAATGAAATAACACTATGTTCCACCTCTCATGTTGCAAGTCCACCTTTGAAGAAGTCGTGAAATTAAAATGATATTAATGAGTCCCAAGGTCATGCAAAGGGGTAGGTGAGGAGAGCTAAGCAAAAGGTGGGAAAGTTGGAGTTTAGGGGTTGGGGGTGCTGCATAGTGGGTGCCATTAGTTGGGAGTTAGGAAGTTGGGGAAAGGCATGCTTATTGGGTGAAGTTTGAAACCTTGACAAAAGGGTTAGGGATAAGAGCTCAGATAAAACACTTAACACTTAGGAAGATGGGGATAGAAAAGGGAAAATTGACTAGTTTTGGATTAGCAAAAGAGAAAGGAATGGGTCTCCAATCCCACACAAATTTATTTAAGAAGGGGATATCACATCCTAGTCATAGAGTAGAGTGAATTGGAGATGAAATTTAAGGAGTGACTGAGTTCCTAATTTTCTAAACTTAATTGTCTCAACTAGCTTTTGGGGTTGTGGTGCTTCAACTTTCATTCCTATACAACCATACAAGTTTCAAATTTCCTTCGACTCCTTCCCTTATTCATCTAGATTTAATGAGCCCATATTTTTCAAAATCATTTTCTTCAAAATAGCAAAATCTAATCCCATCTTATCATATTCTAACTTTGAGTACATATTGGATGGTTTGTAATGGTAGGCAATTTTATATTTATCTTTATCCTTGCCCTTAAATGATTCATTCTTTTCCTCCTCCATTTGAACTTCTAGTTTCCCCACATGCAATTCCATAGGTGGATTTTTGGACTTTATATTTTTAAGTTGTATTTCTAGAGCTAAATTGACATGCAACTCCTTGCCTTTTTATTTTTGGATTTTTTCCCTTTTGGTTTAGGGCTTGTCATGGAGCTATCGAGTGTGACTAGTTGTAAGGGTTGTATAAAATCCTTTTCCCTCACTTATTGTCTACCCATTTCCCTTAAGAATAACTCATCATTTACAAAAGGAAATTTTATGGATCTAATTTTGTTGGAATGTTGGCTTTTATTATTGTTCTACTATGGTGATAGTTTATATTTGCTACATGTATAAAATCACACATAACATTTACTACAACCTTAGGAATGTTAGTTATTATTTTTTTATTGTGTACCATGTTGCAAATTTCTATTCATTGACTAACTATGATGCTAGTTCTATGTATAACTATTTTTGAAAGGTAACATCAGGTCTGCAAGTAGGAGCAACTATTTCCACTCCATTTAATGTCTTCCATTATGTAAACAACAAACCTACCAAAAATTGGTATTGGAAGTAATTACATTTTATTGTACTTTTGTTAATATTTTACTTACCTTTGCTTGTACTTTTATAAATTTTCCTTAGGCTATGATTAACCTCATTTGCAAGAAACTCAGGTCATTTGAAGTGCTAGTGTTTGATTGGAAAAATGGATCTAGATTCTAAATCACACTTCTTCCAATGTGGACATTTAGAGAAGGATTAAAAATGATCTCAATATCTACTTGGTTACAAACCTCAATGGAAGAGTTAGAATGGTGGATCGGGGTTTTAATCCTTTGTGGGGATATGACATATTGTAATTAATTGACTGAATTCTATGATGTAGTGATGTGCCTAGGTTACTTATGAAAATGCATAAAACTGAGATGATTTATGAGAAACAGATAATAGACAAACATAAACATATTCTAGAAATGCAGAAGGCAAACACAGAGGAACATATAAATTTGAGGCATAAATAGTTGGACAGGGGTGTTGGGTGCCCTAGACTGGATGACTGATGTACTCAAGATCCGACTTCACACTCCTATTCCTCCTAGTGTGCAAATTCTTCTCCTCCAAATTCATTGTTGGAACTTTGTTTGTTGTTGATAAAATCCACTTTCCTTGATTTGACAACTTGTAGGGCCTGAATGCATGAAGGAGCAATTAGTCTTCAATTTTCCTCCAATTTGCCTCAAATATGAAAAATTGCACACATGAAAGAGAGGGAAGGATTGTGCCATATAGGGGCTTTCCTATGCCAAACCCCATCTTGGTATTTATACCTCCACAATGGATATGATGATGTAAAAGAGAGCTTACCCTCGATCGGGAGAGGCTAAATAATAACAAGTGATAAATTCATAAATTGCTAAAACTCACTACGTAGATCTGCATTCCTTAATGGACTAAAGTCATGTACTCATCACCTTCAAGGAGAAATTGATGCTTGATTTGAAGTCATGCAAATACTAGTACTCACAAAACAAATGAACATAAAACATGAACAAACTTACATACAAACATGATGCATGGCTAACATGATGTTTGATTGATATAAATGTTGCAATAATCTTGATAATTTTTCTCTTGATTGTTCTTGAGTGCTTTCAGGATGCTCATTTTTATCAATGAATATGCTACAATTAAAATGGTGAAAATGATTTGTATTTATATGCAATTCTTCTAATTTATCGTAAGTCAAATACCGATAGTCAACAAATAAATTCAAAATTTTAAATAATAAAATAATGACATCGACATATTTAAATTTAAGCCAAAAAGGGTTGGACAAGGGTGTTGGGCACCCTAGTCCAGACCCATCCTTGTTGGGGCCTTAAACTTCAAGGGTAAATATTGAACGCTTATTTTTATTCCCATCTATTAACTTTTTGAAGATATTCATAAAATGGGCAATTAATGCATAATTATGTCTAAGCATATAACAAGGAGCTAAACCTAGTGTGAAATTGTCAATGGTGACAATTTGTGACGCTACATTTAGCCCCCACTTTAGTGAGACTATGAACTTGATGAAGGGTGCTCCCTTACAAAACCACACACACAACTAAAACAAGAGAAATAAACAGGAAATGCAAAAAAATACTTGCTTTCTATTAACTTGATGAACTGAAATTACAATACTCATAAATAACATATTGTAGCCACATGGGCCTTCAAAACCACGATCTGCACTATGAGAGCCCCCCCTCTGTAACCCCTATTCTCCATCTTTATCCTAGAAGTGTAACTGCCTTAGAATATTCTGGAAGGTGTAACCTTATTTTGGTGCCAAAAATTCCACCATCCATTTTCTCGCTCTAGAAGATTTTTAATTTATTTTTATATGGTTACAACTTTCGAGGTCAAAACTTTCGATCTAACCGTTGGATTTTCAATTGTAATATATAGTTGGAAAGCTTGTGAAGAGATCCACAACATGCTTTTTCTAGATCTATAAGATTAACACTTTTCAACCTATTATGGGGCTTTTAAGGTCCTCAATTTTGAGTTTGAAACTTCATTGGAGAAATTCCTCAAGATGAAAAAATTAATATCTTCCAAATGGTATAGGATTTTGAGATGATTCTTTCACCAATAACTTTATTTTTCAATTTCCCTCCTTGGGGTCAATTTTTGTGTCCATAGGAATCCAAATAAGCCGACTTACTAAAAATAGTAGGTGATTATTTTTGGTTGTTTCAAACTTTTGACTATCCCAAAGATTGTATGTGTCGCCATGGGCCCTAAAACAACTAAAGAAAACTACAAAACATAATGACAATACAATATTTTTGGATGATGTAAGATTGCCCTTACATGATTGGATGCTCTTGCATTAGTACCCCTTAAATATTTTGTCACCAATAGGGGTAACAAGGTTGTTGAAAGCAAGTCAATCATTATGTAGATGCTTTGCTAAGAAAGTCTCATAATCAAAAAAAAAAATTCATACAAATTTTGATTGTCATTACAAAAGGCAAGTGTCCCTACATTCATCTTATCATTTACATCTACTTCCACAATTTGGCATAAACTTTAATACATCTCTTGAAAATATCTTTTAAATTGAAGTGCATTCAATAGTCCAACCTCCCCATGTGGATAGGGCTTCCCTCTCTCTAGGATTGAATTTAGGCAATTTTATAGACCTATAAACATGTTGGTTTTTGTTATATTGTGTAGCCAAGTTTTGGAAATTCAAGGCTATCTTAGAACCCTCTCTCAAGCCAAATGGCTTCTATATTAATGTCTTGTTGAGAGTAAAAATAAAATTTCCTAAACTATCTTACATCTATGTCTTCTCATCATATCAATTTGTAGCCCATATGATAAAGTCAAGATTCACTAAGCAGTTAAGCAATATCACCTTTGTATTACCTAAAAACCTATTATTGTTAATTTTGTAAAAAATCTTTTTGGATAGGCCTCTATTGATAATTGTGGTTACTTTACATCGTATTCCCTCTTCAACATCCACAAAGTGTTTATTCAAGGCTCCTCCTTTTCCTATTGCCTTTTTATATTTCTTAGAATCCTACATGACAACTTTAGTCATCTCAAAATTATTTCTATTAGAATTCATGGTTTATATAGTTAGTGATCACCTCAGATTGCTTGGATGGAGTATCTCATATGCCATGGTGTTGGATACCTTTAGGGGAATAAATGATGAATTTTTTTCTAACCTCGAGGAGACTAGTAAGTTTATGAGGGGTTTGCATTTGACCCACAAAATGAAGCCTTAATTATTTGAACAATTGTCCTTATATAACATGGGCTAAATGTTGATTATATTCCAAATGATTTGGAGGGTAAGCATATTGCAAAAATGTTTTTGAAGTGTCTACCACCCAAGCTACATATTTATCTATTCATTGGCCACAATTAGTGAGGCTATTACCAAAAGGATATTAAAAAAGCATGAGAGGGCCTAAGCTAAAATATTGATGTTAAAAAAAACTTAAAACTGAGGAGTCAATGGTGAATAGGCTTAAAGAGTAATTAAAGGGTTTGGAAATAAAAAACCTTACCCCATTCCTATAGTGCTCCTCAAGACAACCACTTATTACAAAATGAAGTAAGCAGGCTAAAGGCATTAGTTGAATAAAAGGATGTAAATGACAAGAAATTTTTTAAGAACTTGGTGAATGACATCTTTAAGGCCAAAGTCTAGGATATGAGTAGATGAAATTTGGGAAAGCTATGAGAATATAATAACTACATCAAATAAAATGTAAAACTCGGTTCATGAACTAAATGAAATAAATTTCATATGGAAGGATATCTATCATAATACAAGGTACTCCAAGGAGTGTCTTCCATTAGAGGAAGAGATCCACGAGGCATGCAAATTGTTGTTGACAATTACTGCCTTTATGGTTAAAAAAAAATGAACATTGAGGAGAAGGTTTAGTAGTTTAAGGTCCTCATACATTCTAGCATACCAAATGTTGAGGATGCCAATGGAGCAAAGATGACCTTGTGGTGTTGGATTTTTTTTATAAAAAAAATTAATCCCTATCTTTGTTAGTAGTCTCCTTACTACTGGTGAAGTGGATCTCATCCTCATCCTTTAGGTCGATAAAATCATTTCCCTATAGGTAAAATTAACTAGATTTATCAAGAACATTAAGGTAATGCTAGATGCTAGTTATGATACTAGTATCAATAAAGCTGAGACCATTATCTTCAACAATTGGTCTATAGATCAAGAATGAGACAAGCGGGCTAGAATTTTTTAAGAAGGTTACTATGAAATGGTTGAGTCTTTTATTCTTTCTATTGCAAGAATTTTTTATGTGTTTTTCTTTAATTTTGCATTCTTTTGGAGTCCCTTGCAGTTACAGGGTAATGATTAAATGTGATGAGATAATACAAGCACCAAAATTAATTATACATTGGAGGTTAATGTCATATGACTATTATTAAAAGGTGCTTTTATAGTTACCAAAGCAAGAAAAACCATACATGGTGTAGCGATGTAATATGAGACCTACAAGTGATAAGGCTTAAGTAGTTGAAAAGATGCCAATTTAGCTAGTATCACATGGCAAGGTGATTGTGACTACAAACCCTAGATTTTATAAAATACTACATAAGGTTAAACAACTCCTAATGAAATTTATTTTACTACTAAGACAATTTTCAAGCTATATATAAGAAATAGGAGACTAACTCATTTTTCACAAATGTTCCTTCACAAGATGAATAGTCTTAGTAGTGTTATTATCAAGGAAGAGATGAAAGTTGCATAGGAGTGTTATGTTTTTTGTAATTTTGTTGTTTCAAAGTTTCTAGATAGATATCGTGGTGAGTTTGTGCATAATTTATTTTCTAGAGCTTTCAATTTTGTAACTATAAATGTTTCCGTAGTGCTTAATGTTATTAGTGTTGATGCTTGGCTTGATCTTGATCCTTCCTTCTAATTCAAAATTTGGAGGTGAGTGGCCATGACCAAGGGAATTCCCACCCTATACTCACAATGGGTTGCATTCAATAAATACGACCCTCTTTACTAGAACCTACATCGAGAATCTCTCTCCTTTGTATGCCAAGTTCTACAACAATATGTTATCTTGATTTTTGAGCCCCTTTACTAGCTTATCTGGATTCCTACGAATAGTTTCCCCCTAGGAAATAGTTATAAACTTAATCACTTTTTTATATTTTGATACTAAATGAAAATGCCAATCATCCAAATAAGATGAGCTTTGTTATTAGTTATAAATAGATGTTGCATAAATCATAAAAAGGGTCAGAATTGTATATCAAAAGGAGTTCAAAAGATTCATTTGAAAATAATAAGTATTGTGCAAAGTGATTTAAAAGTGAAATATTGTAATACTTTTGTGTATTCCTAAATTTAAAAAATAATAAAGGTTCTATTTTATTTAGGTATTCAAATTGTCTCCATGATTTTACTATTAATTTAGGAACTTCTCGAGTTTCTAGATACACATTTGTTGTATTTGTTGCTAACGTTGATTAGTATGCATTCCTATAAGTCTTTAATACAATATATAAGATGTTCAATATTAATAATGGATAATGAAGAATGATTTATTCTCTCTCAATGAAATGACATTTGATAGTTTAAGTCTTGCAAGAGAAGGCTTGACACATTAGGCAATTAAAAATTTGTAGGGTATTTGATTGTGATTTCTTGTTTTGACTTTGTGCACTATAATAGGCATTGATGTACACGACTCGAACCATATATTTCAATATAACATAAAAATTTAAATAAATTTCATTTTATTTTATTTATTATTTCACATTGCATATAATAGTATATAGAAGATTGTTACATTTAGCTTTGATTTCTTGATCTTTCGTTGTTAAATCTATAAATGCACATTTTTGCATTGTTAAGATTGAATTATTATCTTGCCAATGACTAACACAATATGGATTAGTGAAAAATAAATTGGATGTATATAGAGTATGAAAGGCCTAGTCAAATTAATTGATAATTTTGTAAGAATCGATCAAAATTAGCTAATATATATTAATTTATTCTTTTGAAAAATCTTGAACCTAGAAAAATATAACACTTAATAATTTTGTAGGGAACACATTATTGAGCCTAGAAAAACTTGAAGTGTAGGAGAGAGGAGTCTTCTCTCATTGTTGATCATGTTCTTTCCATCAATTTAATCGTAGAAGCTTGTCTCAATAGCCCCTTTTTGCTTGACATATCTTCAGAGATAAACGGACTGATTCTTTAATGATCTTATATTTGTTTGAAAATACTAAACAATAAATAAAAATAATCAATATATATGTAGCCTCATACAAAAAATCCTTAGATCTATGCAAGTATATGTAGCTTTATGCAAGGATCCTTATTTTGATGCACTTGTTTGTAAATTCATAAAAGACACCGTATTTGAATAGCATTACACAATATCTTCCTTATTTTTACACAACAATATCATATTTAAGCAAATATGCTTAACTTTATGATGTATTTGATTAGCTTCACAATGTTCCTTTGATTTATGTATTATACTTTAACTTTTCGTAATGATCCTTAGCTTTTCACAAATATTCTTAGCATTACACAATACTTATGTTACACCCCATTGTGTATTCACCTATTTACTATTAATGTACTAGGGTAAATTATTGCATGTGTGAATGTAATTGGAATTCTGATTGAGAATATATGTGCTTGCACTTTGTTATCAATAAATTATAAATGAATGGTTATTTCATCTAATGTTATGTGATGAAATGCATAAATGCGAAATGGATGGTTATTGAATTGAATACTCTAATTATGGAGAAATATTATGTAAATGCATATTTTGATGAACAACCGACTACCATGGGAATGTTAGTTGGATGCAGGTACATGTTCATTCATCCAGGTGTAAGGGGAAGTATCACTCAGGAGAAGAACTTGGTCGGGTAACCAGTAACGTAACGTAACCTAACCTAACTGAGCTTATACACACACTCACAATAGAATGGTTGAGTCAAGTTATTGTTTTGGGAATTGGTAAGTCATCCTTTGTATGATGTGTTTGCATTAGTAAGGGTCTTGATTACTATCGAGTGCATTCTTGGATGATGTTTATATGTTTGGAGCTTATGAGTTCTTCCTTGTGTTTCTATGCTTGATTGATGAGGTGAACATATATGGTATGTATATATATGTATGCATATGCATGTCAACGATAGACCATACACATTAAGGAAAACGTACATGAGAGTACATAGGTAGACATACCTATGCACACTTATGAACGGGTTGCTTATGAGCATGGTGTTATCAGACGAGCAATGCAACATGCACGTGTATACGTATATACATATCACACGTATATTTCGTATCAATAAGATAGTAATTGTTGATGTGCTTTATTGTGCAATCGAGTGTATATATATACATATATCCATATGTATACATGTGTCGATATATATACTTATGTGTGACAAACAAAAATGTCCATATGAATATATCAATATATGTATATGTACGAATACATGTACATAGAGGTCTATATATATATAGTTGATATGGTTATATGAATGTTAACTTGTTCTTGTTCATTTGAATATCAAATGTATACATACTTGATTGACATGGAATATATATACATACACACACACACACACACATATATATAAGACATAGGGTTGAGGCTATTCATTGGCATATATATATATATATATATGTACAGGTATATATATATATATTTACTGAAGGCCGATTTGTATATATGTTATGCAAAGTATTAAAGGTTGACTATTACATGTTTTTGGCATAAGATAAAGGTCGATATAAAGTAATAAGCCATGGTCGATATCATACTTAAAGCATCGTTGTTTTATAGCAACATATTACCTCAAACTTGGAATGCATTTAACCAAAATATAAAGGCGATGAAAATGTTAAATAAATGTGTTGTTGTGCAAGTGGTTTAAATGCATGATAAAGGGAATAATCAACAAGTAACATGCTTGGTCAAAGACAGGCTTGAATGCTGTAAAATTGGAGTCAACTTATCTTTTCTCTGTCAATAGCATAAACTATGACCAAGTCAACATTGAGTATTTGTTGCATATAAATAGAGGACTATTTCATAGAGATAAACTGCACCAAAGAATAAGAAATTTGGTCGTTACATGGCGCCAATATATGAAAACTCTATTTCTATAGAAGTCTATCTTGGTTGCAAGTCAATTATCATCTTTTAGGCATGTGCATATTTGAATTAGTCTTGAGTTGCTATCAAGGAAAAGGGGTTGATCTGTAGAATACCAAGCTGTGTAAGCACTTAGATTTCTGCCACTTTTTTGCTGTGAGAGGTGAGTTGTTTTGCATGTAAGCACTTAGATTTCTTCCACCTTTTTGCTATTTTATTTCTTTTGGAATCAATGTCTCAATTTTTTTTATAAATAGATGGGCTAGCTCTCTTATTTGGGACACACAATTTTTCAAGTCTATTTTTGCTGCAAATATTTTGAGAGCTATATTCTGTGAGATCTTAGAGTTATTTTATGAGAGCTTAGATTTAGTTTGTGAGAGCATTGAGCTATCTTGTGAGAGAGGACATAGTGAAGTATCGCTTTGAGTGGAAAAGTGAAGGCTAGCAAGATGTCAATAGAAGGTTGTGCATCAATTCAGTCAATTGGGTTAAGCATATTACAGGCATGAGGATTTAGTCTTCTCTTATTTGTCTTTATTTACGAAAGAATGATATTTGAATGATTTGTTTGTTACCGCTTGAGAATATTTGCATTAGGAAATCATAGCATTTTCTTTGGAAAAGAAAAAGAAGTTGTTTTATGCTTTTCTATGAAAGTGCTTGTATTTACTCCATAATAGGAGGGATTGTTTGTCATTAGTATAAGTATACTAAGAATGATTATTAAACACATATAGCTTAAGGGTTATTCATTACTAAGTTATTTGATTATATTAGATAGCTTGTAAGTTACAACTGGGATTTGATTATCCATTAAAGGGAGGGTAACTTGTATTTATGCTTTGTGGGTATAAATACCATTGAGTTTGTGGGAAAGGGAATAAGATGTTTCTAGGGTTAAAGACTACCCATGGAAGGAAATACCTATGCATAGATTATAATGGCCTAAAGTCAAATTGAGCTTGAGTAGTGTATGTGAGTAGGATGACTATCACTTGCAGTACTGAGTGAGAACACATTGGCCAAAGTAGTGTGATTGTCTTTGGATCCACTATCAATTCATCATGATCCATTTATGCATGCTAGTCTAGGATTATAGGGTTTTAAAAGTTCTAGTCATGTAGGACATAGCATTAAGCTCAAAATGGTTGTCGTTACGAGGTTACTCCAACAATCTCTTTGTCGAAGGGTAGGGCCTATTGTATGATAGATGTGCAGGGGACCACATATGAGTCAGTGGTTGGTGGAAAAGCGCTTGAGTGATGCTTCTCCTCCTTAGTAGGCGATAAAAGACCAAGATTTGAAAGGAGATTCCTGGACCATCTATATCTATTGCTTTGAAGCTCAGTTGAGCTATGTATGTACTTTGTACACATTCTTTGGAATATTACAATATGTGGAATATTATTTTGGAATGGAATCAATGTTGATTAATGTTATGACATCTATGTTTATTTGTTCTCTATTAATGAAAGAGAAATTTTATGGAAATGGTCAAGTTACATAGTTTATTTACTTGAAAGTGATAACTTAGGAAATTTTACTTCAGTAAATGAGTGGCATGTTACATGTGGTATCAGAGCTACCAGGTTTAGTTATGGAACCTATGAGCTCATCATACTTTTTGTCCAACGTTATCTAATGTTTGTAAATTCTTGTGCCAAGATGGTGTGTCTCAGGTTAACTACAAGAAAGTCAGTAATTGGGAATGAGCACTACTTGAAGGTCAAGAAGGAAAGAGAGGCCATTGTTCAAACAATTGAGGGTACCAACTATGACAATGTTGTCTAGTTAAGTGACATTGAAACTTTCAGTCACACACTTTCTCAGATTAGTGATGTAAAGAGAAAGATGAAGATGGAGGCCAATTACAACAATCTACCTCCAGTCTCACCAACGAAGTATGATTCCTTATCACTTTCCAGGGATATGCCCTTGAAAGGAAATATCAACCCTACATTCATATTTAGAGACCCTAGAGTCCTTCCTATGTCAAAAGTGATTGTAATTTCCTTGAGTAATGAGTTGGAGGGTTATGTCCCACACAACTATGTATCAAATTACAAATCCAAGATGAAAAAATGAGAGATGAACAAAAATCTGTAGGGTATACCCCATTGAGTTATGTGTTAGAGAGTGAATCTAAATGATACTCTCCACTTGACTATCTGAATTGTCACTCTATGTAATCTAAAGGGTATTGAGATCCTTGTGAATAATAAAATCATGTGTTTATCAAAAGCTTGTGCTTAAATATTATGTAAAATTCCTTATGTGCAAATGAATGCTCATTTAAATGTTTTCCATAAGATAATGATAACATGATTGAATCTAATATGCATGAACCTTTAGGTATAATTTGTTCTTGCAAAAATGGTGAGAACATGAACCAATCTTGGTGGAAGCCAAGAAGTTGGGCAAGGACCAGTGGGATTTGAAACTAGACTAGATCAAATCTTGGCAAGATTGGGAAACCTAGAGCAAGAAATAAGGGTAAGGGATAAAGTAGAGAAGGAAATTCCAAACAATGAGGAAGAGGGAGAAAATATTCTCACGAACACAATCAAACTCATGATCATGAGAGAGAGAGAAATCACTTCTCTATCTAAGGAAACTAATAGGAAGTGTATGGCTTTTGAAATTTCTAGAGATATGAAGAAAATCACCCTAACCAAGTTTGAAGGAAGTGCCAATGGGGATGAAGCTAAGGTGTGGTTCGTCCAAATGGAGAAATATTTCGAGATTCAAAATTATTCTTAGGTCACAAAAGCAACGCGGGGAGCATACCAATTAGTAGGAGAAGCCTCTAACTAGTGGATAAATAAGAAAATGGAACTCGATCTTAGGACACTGAAAATAACATGGAATGAATTTGTTGATTTGTTTTTGTAAAAGATGGTTACCTCAACTCCATTTTGACCAAAAACATAGATTTTTAGAATTTGAGACAATGTGAGACGACGGTTAATAATTATTGGGAAAATTTTACCCGTCTACTATGTTATGTTCCAATGTATCAAAAGGATGAAAATTTTCGCATAAGAAAGTTCATCATGGGGCTTAATAGCCAAATCAGGGAGAGGTAGATGTTCACGGTCCAACCACTATGGATCTAGTGTATGAGAAAGCAGTTAAACAAGAGCAAAAGCTCAAAGCTTATCTCCATCCACCAAGAAAATATAAATCATAAAAAGATTGTGGGAGCTCAAGTCAAACCAACTCCAAAGAATTTTGAAGTTGTGCAAGATTTGCAAAAGCAAGACGAAAAAGGATCCCAAAATAATGGAAAAGAATCAAGAAGGGAACATAAGAGGAATAGTTCCAATGGTGGGAATGTTAAGTCTGGAGAACCTGTAAGGAAGAAAGGACCAGTTACTGGATGTTTCACATGTGGGGGAGACCACTATGCCAGTCAATGCCCCAATAAGTCTTCTAGATCACAATCTTATGTTAACCCACTTCCTACCCAACAAGCGATATTTTGGCAAAATATTCTTGCTGTTGTGGATGATCACCAAAAGGAGTATCAAGTGACTCTCATAGAGACTCCAAGTATTTTATTTGGTTTGCCCATTTCCATACTTATAGATATTGGAGCAAATACAAATTTTATTTCACCTAGAATAGCTAAGATAATATCTCAGAAAGTTGGTTATATGGAAAATTATTGGATTGTAGAATATGCAAACTAGACAAGAGCAATAGTGGAACAATGTTTGTTTGAAGCTAAGATTGAGCTACCTTATTTTTCTATGGAGGAACCTATATGTAGTGCCTTTAGGATCCTACAATGTTGTCCTAGGAATGAACTGGCTATGGAGACATAGAGCCAAGGTAGACTACCATTCCAAAACAGTAGAATGTTTGGATGATTTTTGGTAACCAAGTGATGCTACAAGGGATACCTAGGGAGGTCAAGTTGCATCAAATCTCCACAATGCAATTGCTTAGGGTGAAGAAGAAATGATGCAAACTCTTTGTAGTCAAGATGGAAAATCTTGAAGATTATAAGGGATCTAGTTATCAAGAAGATCTTGATAGCCTTGGACCACAAAGCTTCCAAGAGATGGAAGAGGGTGAAATGGAGGAAACTGGAGTGATAGATATGGAGAGATATCCTATACTGCGAAAGTTTTCAGATGTGTTTCCAGAGGAACTACTTGGATTACCATCGAAAGGGATATTTGACTTCTTTCTTGATAGAGTTTCAGGATTCAAACCTGTTTCCAAAATACCTTATAAAATGACAAAAACTGACCTAATGAAGCTTAAAGCACAATTGGATGAATTGTTGTCTAATGGGTTGATAAGACCAAGTGTATCACCTTGAGGAGCACCAATAATCTTTGTAAAAATGAAGGATGGTACTTTGTGATTGTGCATATATTATTTCATGCTTAACAAAGCTACGGTAAAGAATAAGTATCCATTGCCACTCATTGATGATCTATTTGATCAAATGAGGGGAGTTGTATTTTCTAAGATTGATCTATGATCTGGATACCGCCAATTGAGAATTAAAGATGAGGACATCTTTGAGACTGCATTCAGAACCAAATATGGGCATTATGAGTTTACAACTCTACCCTTTGGTTTACCTAATGCGCTCGCAACATTTATGAACCTTATGAACAACGTATTTAGGGATTTCCTAGATAATTTTTTCTTGGTTTTCCTAGATGATATCCCGATTTATTCAAAGAATGAGGAGGACAATTGTAGACATTTGGAGATAGTTCTACAATGTTTGAGAAAACATAAGTTGTATGGAAAACTTTCTAAGTGTACCTTCTTTCAGAAGAGAGCGCATTATCTTGGACATATGATCTTAGGAGATGGTATCTCAGTTGATCTAGCTAAGATCAAGGCAGTGCTAGAATGGCCAGTGCCCAAAAATGTCTTTGAGGTAAGAAGTTTTATGGGTTTGGTGGGATATTATAGAAACTTTGTTGCAAACTTCTCCAAGATAGCCTTTCCAATTAATTATTTGCAGAAGAAAGGGAAGAAGTTTGAGTGGATAGAGAAGTGCCAAGTGGAATTTGACCTACTCAAAGAGAATTTAACTAATGCATCGATTTTGAAAGTACCAAATCCTGATGGTGATTTCACTATTGTCACAAATGCATTAGGAGAAGGCTTGGGAGGTGTTTTAATGCAAAAAGGGCAAGTAATTACTTATGAATCAAGGAAGCTAAAACCCTATGAGAAAAATTATGCATCACATGATTTAGAGTTAGCAGTGGTGGTTCACACATTGCAGATGTGGATGCATTACTTGTTTGGGGAAGCCCTTTGAGATGAAAATTGATCATCACGGGTTGGAATATCTATTTAGTCAACCTAATTTGAATGCAAGACAGAGAAGACGGTTGGAGTTAATATATGATTATGATTTCAACATCAGTTACATCAAGGGAAAGGAAAATCAAGTTATCGATGGCTTAAGTTGAAGATGTCATATTGCTTGAATAGGGACAATTCAAACCGAATTTAAAGGTCAAGTATTGTAGAAATGCAAAGAAGATGAGTACTATATGCAAGTTAAGCAAGCACTCAATAGAAATCCGCAAGATGCAAGGTATGAAGGATTTCATTTTGAACCTAAAGGATTATTTAGGTATAAGGGGAGAATGTATGTACCTGACTCAGAGGAGTTAAGGAATCCAGTATGGAAAGAAGTTCATGAAGCACCATACTCTGGGCACCCTGGTGTGACAAAAATGTTAGCCCATGTAAAGCCATTATATTTTTGGAAAGGGATGAAAGGAGATGCTGCTAGATTTGTGGCTAGGTGCCTTAAATGTCAAAGGGTGAAAGCTGAGCATCATCATTCGACAGACTTGTTATACCCACATGATATTCCAAAGAGAAATTGGCAAGTCATAAGTATGGACTTTGTGAAAGGATTGCCTATGCCAAGGAATAAGCACAATGCCATTCTTGTGGTTGTGGATAAGCTTACTATGGTAACACATTTCATACCTAGAAATCTAACTGATGGAGCTCCTGTCATAGCTCAAAATTTCATGCAAGACATGTTTAGGTTGCATGTAATTCCTAAGAAGATAATATCAGATAGGGATGCACGAGTCACCTCAAGGTTTTGGAAAACCTTATGTTTTGTACTTGGAACTCAACTGAATATAAGTTTAGCTTATCATCCATACAAGGATGGACAAACAAAAAGGTTGAATCAAGTACTCGAAGACCTACTTAGAATGTATTGCATAGATCAACAATACAAGTGGGAAGATTAATTTCCTTTAGTGGAATTTTCTTATAACAAATCATACCATTCCACAATAAAGATGGCTCTTTTTGAAGCATTTTATGGTCGAAAGTGTTGAATCCCTATAAGTTGAGATAAACTAGATGATAGAGTGAGTCTTGGGCAAGAAATGTTGTCTGCAATGGAAGAACAAGTGAGGATTGTTAAGCAAAGATTGGATGAAGCTAATGATAGACAAAAAAGCTATGCAGATGTAAAGCGAGTGCCCCAAAATTTTATAGTAGGTGACAAAGTTTTATTGAGGGTTAAACCTCATAAGAGCTCCATCAAATTTGGAAATTATTCCAAATTAGTTCCACGCTATGTAGGACTTTTCGAGATTCTTAAGGAAGTGAATCTCGTAGCTTACCGAATTGCATTGCCACCAGCTCTTGCCAGGATGCATAATGTCTTTCACGTTTCTTACTTAAAGAAGTATATACCAGGTGATAATCATGTGATTGATTGGAATGCTTTATAGGTACAAGACTCTGAAGTGGTAACAATTGAGCCTATCAAGGTGCTCGAAATGCGTAAGCTTCACTTACATAACAGAGAAGTTCTGCAATGCAAATTCTAATGGGACCAGTATGCAAAAGACTTTGCCACTTGGGGAGACTATGCCAAGATTCAACAAAAGTTTCCACATATTTTGCATGTTTTTGAAAGCACTTGAAAACAATGTTGTTTGTTTGATTAGTTTATGTTGCTACATAAAATCATCGAGGATGATGATTCACAAGGGGGGAGTATGTTACACCCCATTTTGTATTCACCTATTTACTATTACTGTACTAGGATAAATTATTGCATGTGTGAATGTAATTGGAATTTTGATTGAGAATATATGTTCTTGCACTTTGTTATCAATGAATTATAAATGAATGGTTATTTCATTTAATGTTATGCGATGAAATGCATATATGTGAAATGGATGATTATTGAATTGGACATTCTAACTATGGAGAGATATTATGTAAATGCATATTTTGATGAACAATTGACTACCATGGGAATGTATTAGTTGGATGCAGGTACATGTTCATTCCTCCAAGTGCAAGGGGAAGTATCACTCAGGAGAAGAACTTGGTCAAGTAACCAGTAACCAGTAACGTAACTTAATTGGGCTTATACACAAACTCATAGTAGAATGGTTGAGTCGTTATTGTTTTGGGAATTTGTAAGTCATCCTTAGTATGATGTGTTTGCATTAGTAAGGGTCTTGATTACTGTTGAGTTGATTCTTGGATGATGTTTATATGTTTGGAGCTTATGAGTTCTTCCTTGTGTTATTATGCTTGATTGATGAGGTGAACATATGTGGTATGTATATATATGTATGCATATGCATGCCGATGATAGACCATACACATTAAGGAACACATACATGAGAGTACATATAGGTAGATGTACCTATGCATGCTTATGAATGGGTTTCTTATGAGCATGGTGTTATTGAACAGACAATGCGACGTGTGTGTGTATATGTATATATACATCACACGTATATTTCGTATCAATAAGATAGTAATTGTTGATGTGATTTATTGTGCAATCGAATGTATATATATACATATATCCATACGTATACATGTGTCGATATATATATGGATGTGTGACAAACGAAAATGTCCATATGAATATATCAATATATGTATATGTACAAATACATTTACATAGAGGAATATATATATATAAATATACTTGTTCTTATTCATTTGAATATCAAATGTATACATAATTGATTGACATGGAATATATATATATAAGACATAGCATTGAGGCTATTCATTGACACACACACACACATATATATTTAATAAAGGCCGATTTGTATATATGATTAATATAGGCCAATTTGTATATATGTTATGTAAAGTATTAAAGGCCGACTATTACATGTGTTTGGCATAAGATAAAGGCCAATATAAAGTAATAAGCCATGGTCAATATCATACTTAAAGCATCATTGTTTGATAGACGCATACTACCTCAAACTTGGAACACATTTAACCAAAAGATAAAAGTGATGGAAATGTTAAATAAACGAGTTGTTGTGCAAGTGGTTTAAATGCATGATAAAGGGAATAATCAACAAGTAATGTGCCTGGTCAAAGCAGAGGCTTGAACGCTATAAAAGTGGAGTCAACTCATATTTTTTATATCAATAGCATAAACTATGAGCAAGTTGACATTGAGTATGTGTTGCCTATAAATGGAGGACTCTTTCACAAAGATAAACCACACCAAAGAATAGGAAAGTTGGCTGTTACAGGGCGCCAATATATGAAAACTCTATTTTTGTAGAAGTCTATCTTGGTTGCAAGTTGATTATCATCTTTTAGGTTTGTGCATATTTGAATTAGTCTTGAGATGTTGTCAAGGAAAAGGGGTCGATCTATAGAATACCAAGCTATGTAAGCACTTAGATTTCTGCCACCTTTTTGTTGTGAGAGGTGAGTCGTTCTACATGTGGAGTGGTGTCGACTGACACGCCTTTTCTTTTGGTGCATCAATGTCTCAATTTTTTATATAAATAGATGGGCTAGCTCTTTTATTTAGGATGCACAATTCTGCTAGTCTATTTCTGCTGCAAATATTCAGAGAGCTATATTCTGTGAGAGATTAGAGTTATTTTATGAGAGCTTAGAGTTACTTTGTGAGAGAATTGAGTTATCTTGTGAGAGAGGACATAGTGAAGTATCGTTTTGAGTGGAAAAGTGAAGGCTAGCAAGCTGCCAATAGAAGGTTGTGCATCAAGTCAGTCAATTGGGTTAGGCGTATTATAGGCATGAGGATCTAGTCTTCTCTTATTTGTCTTTATTTAAGAAAGAATGAGATTTGAATGCTTTTTTTGGCATTGCTTGAGAATACTTGTATTAGGAAATCATAACATTTGCTTTGAAAAGGAAAAAGAAGTTGCTTTATGCTTTTCTATGAAAGTGTTTGTATCTACTCCATAATAGGAGGGATTGTTTGTCATTAGTATAAGTATATTAGGAATGATTAAACAAGGATAGCTTAAGGGTTATTCATGGCTAATTTATTTTATTGTATTAAATAGCTTGTAAGTTACACTTGGGATTTGATTATCCATTGAAGGGAGGGTAACTTGTATTTACGCTTTGTGGGTAGAAATACCATTGAGTTTGTGGGAAAGGGAATAAGATGTTTCTAGGGTTAAAGACTACCCATGGAAGGAAATGCCTATGCATATAGATTATAATGGCCTAAAGTCAAATAGAGCTTGAGTAGTGTATGTGAGTAATATGAATATGACTTGAAGTATTGAGTGAGAACACTTTGGCCAAAGTAGTGTGATTGCCTTTGGCTCCACTATCAATTCACCGTGGTCCATTTATGCATGCTAGTCCAGGATTTTAGGGTTTTACAAGTTCTAGTCATGTAGGACACGACACTAAACTCGGAATGGTTGTCGTTACAAGGTTAATCCACCAATCTCTTTGTCGAAGGGTAGGGCCATCTATCATATGATAGATGTGTGGGGGACTGCATATGAGTCCATGGTTGGTAGAAAATTTCTTGAGTGATGCTTCTCCTCCTCAACAGGCGATAAAAGACCAAGATTTGAAAGGAGATTCTTGGACCATCTATATATATTGCTTTGAAACTCTCTTGAGCTATGCATTTACTTTGTACACATTCTTTGGAATATTGTAATATGTGGAATGTTATTTTGGAATAGAATCAATGTTGATTAGTGTTATGACATCTATGTTCATTTGTTCTCTATTAATGAAAGAATTTTTTTATGGAAATGGTTAAGTTACATAGTTTATTTACTTGAAAGTGAAAACTTAGGAAATTTTAATTTGGTGAACGAGTGGCATGTTATAATTTAGATGATTTTGTAAAATATTCTTTATGAGAACTTCACATTTTTTGGCTCTTGATTTCAGCTACAATGATCATATTACTTATGTTCCTTGTCTTAAAGTTGCGGATTTCCTCTTAACCTAGATTCTTTGGCCAATATCTTGAAAGGGATACTTAAAATATATTGCTTATATATAAATTAATACAAAATTTACCATAATTTTAGATTGATAGATAGGGTGAAGTTAAATTTTAATATTTGAAATGGCCTCCATTTCATATTCCTTATGTGATATAATATATTTTATTATTGTGTTATTAAAAAGGAGGGACAATTACCAATTTCCTTTAAAGTAGCCATGTTGTAGCAATATAGGAGTTTGGGTAGATCGAAAAAAAATTTAGAGTGCAATGTTTGATGTAATCTCAATTCACCCTTGACCATAGATCTCCATTAGTTGATTTTTTTTGGATCTTAAAATGCTTTGTTTGAAACTACATGGATAAGTTGGAGAATTTCCATGGATATGGCTTAGATACAAGATATTATGATAATATAGATGCTAGTAGTAATACATTTTCGAGTGCATTCTTGAAGTGCATGTACAACAAAAGGTTTAAATCATAATGGCATTCACCAAAATAACTCATAATTTTTTAATTGTGGATTCATTCCCACAACCTTGGGACAATATAAATAAATATTATAAAGTAGGAAGCTTTGGCTAAAGGATCTTTGAATGAGTAGACAAAAATGTAAAGTCACAACCCGTATGGTATTCACTAAAGTAGCTTAAAATTTAGTATAAAGTACAACTCCGCTGTTGAGAGTTGCAGAGTGAAATCCACAGGCTTGGGGTGGATGTTCAAAATCTCAATTAGGAACCTATATCAGATTGTTCATCCTAATAAAATCCACTTTTGTTCATCTTATAAAAGACCAACTTTTATCATCTAGGAATTAGAATAAATTATATGTTTGAAAACTAGAAACAAAATCCTACATTTCATATTTTTACACCATGGTAATATTTTATATGTAAGTGCTTCAAATTCTTACTTCAAATATGACAAACTTTGATTTTTCACAAAAAAGACTTCCACTTTTTGGCTAAAAGGTGGACCCATTATCTTTCACTTACCTAAGCAAGAATATATCAATCATGAAGAATAGAATACATGCGCAATGATTTAACTTCCTTTACTCTAGTAACATTCTATTATCACCTATGTACCTATAAAATATCCTCATGAAACTACTATCACATACCTCCAATTTATAAAGAAATGGGAGAGGAATACCAAACATGGTTTCTTAAGACAATGTACCATAAAATATGGAAAAATAAAAATTACCATGTCTAAAATAAATGGTATCCTCTAGAATAGTAAAAGTAACTCCCAATGAGCCATGAATAGCAAAATAAACCTCTATACTAATAATAAACAACATCTTTGACTTGACATTCCTTCATAATGGCTCATATCCCAAGGTAGGCATCTAAATCCACCACCCAACTCTTATGAGACCCACCAACAAGAAAAAATTTCTACTAAGTTCTAGCTCCCAACTTGAGAAATTTACTAAAAATAGTTTTTTAACTATCACTACCAACTCCACCTCCTCCATGAATAACATTACAACTAATATCCCAAGTCAACAAGGACAATAATAATAAAATAATCTCTTAACAACATGGGTGTCCAAGTACTTATTCCAAGATTTTTGGACAGATGCATAAAAATAATATGTTAGGATTACAATTAAATATCACGTTATCATGACATTGTTGCAATTATTGCTTTTTTATTCAATCTCAAAAGTTAATGTCTACTTATGCACATGATGACATTTTTTTGGTTGCTAGAAGACTTATTTTATTATTATTAGAGCACATGCTTATGTACATCTTGTTGCTTCATATTTGATAATTATTAGTGCACCTAGATGCTTATTGATTAGATATTTAAGGTTGACATGCACACTGAAGGTAGCTTTTTTACACTACATGTAAGATTGAGAGGTTTTGTTGGGGTTCCACATGTGTTGAGTTTGAGTGATTTTAGTTTTTTGTGAGAAGTCTTAGATGTGCTATCTAGAAACTACTCATATTGGCCATTGAGGATTGGTCATTTTTAAGTGCATCTTATTGTATATTGCAACATTACAACTTATATTAGGTTTGTACAATATATGGTACTCATTAGTGCAATAATGAGGACGATTCATGTGGTGGGACCTAGGATGTTTAATATCTAGTTTGAATAAGTGATGATTAGATCAACAACTAATATATCAAATATATATGTTTTCACATATTATATATTATATAGATTTGGACACTATAAATATTAGATTTGAGTATGATTTTTTGATGATCGTGCATGGAATGATGAATTGAAGTGAGCATGAGTGACTTACGCTTATGGTTAGCCTTAAATTGGCCATATTTAATTAGAGAGTGACTACATCAATGATTGGAGAGTGTAGATTCACTATTTTTGGGTGAAGGTGAGTGATAGGACCTATGTCATCATATTTGAGGATTGACACTTTTTCTACCCAAGGGGTAGATTTTTTCAATGTGCCTTTATTTATTGATTTTGAGAGATTTGTGGACTAGGATGGGTTCACATTTTTAGATGCCACAACTACAACATAGTTTTGGGGCTTTTGAATTAATCATGAGGATTGATATGAGTTATCTATTTTCTTTGTTTCTTTGGCACATGGTTCATTGGGACACACTATGAGTTTATGTGATTCTTTATAAGGGTGGAGATGGATCGCCTGTAGTAATTTCATCATGATTTATCATTTTCAAAGTCTTGAGTGCATTATCTACATCATAGTAGTTGTAGAAAATAGTAGCTCTTAGAAAATTTGGGTTATAGGGGGATTTTTGATATGTTTGCACATCTCATTGCTAATCCTCGGTACACGTTGAGTTTGGATTGCAACGGGATTTTTTAGATAAATTCTCACATACTTTATTCTTGGGTTACTAGAGTCTCCTATTCACATTATATGTCTCTAGGTTAAATAGTTTAATCACACCATTTATACGTGAGTAATCATTAGTAGTTGAATGGTGGCTATGTGTGTTCAAGCATTATTTAATAAAATGAATATTTATGAGTTTGTTGCATATGTATGTTTCTTCTTCATCCCCTTTCATTGATGATTTGGAAATGTGTCAATGAGTTACATCAAATGCTATGTTATATGTTAGTGATAAAAACATGAGCATTTTTATGCGCACTCAATAGTCGACTCTTTTTTATATTAATCATATTTTAAAAGTATTAGTAGCTTAGAAACAAGACTTGGAGCACTATAATTTTTGTTTCTTTCACATTTTAAAATTTTGAGCGTAGGCATCTCAAATTACCTATCAAAGTTTAGGTTTAACTAATTTTAGGAAAAAAATGGTTGTTTTCGACCCCACTTTTGGCCTACCATTTTCATGCATTTTTTTAAGAAGCTATTCACTATTTTAATCATAGCTTAATAATACTTAAAAATAAATACATTGGAAGCATAATGTTGAAATTTAAACTAAGTTACCCTCAAAATTTTATGAACGAACAAGGTCGTGATTGTAAATTTTTCCTAAATGATATACTTGTATCCTATTGTTGTGAAATCATCTTGAGTGTAAATATACCTTTCATACTTGCAAAATATGTTTGTTTTGATGATATATGTATACTTGAAAAATTAGGTGGTGTTAAGAAGCATTGATAGGATTTGCTACAACAAAAGAGAAGAATGGTTGACTTCTTTGCTAATAGCCAAGCCCCTATATCGATTTAACAAAATAAAACATGAATGCCAAATTATCATGTAGACATAATAGTCTATATCTGAATTGCAAGTCCCTTACACTGAAATGCGAATGCATTGTTTTAATTGTTTATTAGATACTTTCTTAATATTCAATTATATAAATAAAGTAACACAATACTTTTAAGTATACAATCCTAAACACATAACTCAATGCATTTTAAAATTGAAGACTATTCAAAAACATAAATACATTATAAATTAATTAATTCTAAAATACCCTTTAAAACATAAAGACACATATAAAGATGACGTTAAATAAAATATACTCCTCTACAATACTTTAAAAATTTAAGGTAATCATTTTTTTTTTAAAATTTAAAGCTTGGTTGTGGCTAATTTTACATAAAAACTATGCTATAATGTCGGTCAATGGGTTGTTGGGTGGAAGAATATTCTTTACCAATTTTTTTGGTAATGTCTGTAGTGTAAATGTGTCCTTATTCATTTAATGGTGACAAACCTTGTATAATGATCAGTCTTATCAATAATTTGACTTCCTGGGTATGGTTAAGCATGTCCCCATGCCATCCAGGATTTAGTTCTCCAGTCATATTTACTCCTCACAAGCCACTCATTTTTCTTCAAGGATATGATCATCAAGAGCACAGAGGTGACTAAAAGTTGAATTCATGAACCTTCATTAAAAGTGTCCCATGAGATTAGATAATGTTTCCCAGCACCTTACCCTGATTTACCTCTTTCTAACTTAAATTATTTTGTATATATCATGAATCTTTGAACTTTTTTCCTCTGCACATAATCCAAATTTCTGCTACTGCTGTCTTTGTCTTGCAGTTTCCTTTCCCATCAATGAAAGATTATTTAGAGCAGGCAACTTGAAGGTTTGTGAGAAGGAATCTTCAGAGAAGGAGAGATAAGAACAAAACACAAAGAGACAAATTAAACATGTACTATGCATACCAAAAGCTAAGCAAATCTATCTCTGATGATTTTATGTCTCCACAGTGTGAGCAGTAATCACAATCATACTGACCACTGAGTAAAAATGTCATATAACAACATGCAGGCAGAACAGATAGTGGAAAATGAAAAGCTGTGGAGCATATAAAAGGTTACTTTCTAGATGGTCTGTATACAGTCCATGTATTCAAGTAATACCAGAAGAATTAAACAATAACAGTGAAGTAAAAGTAAAGTTATTCCTTCAATCTTATGTCAGGAGACAAGGAAGAACAGTGTCATATATGAATATTTGTAAGTATATTCTAATTGGAATTGGTTGAATACATTTTAAACCACAGATATTAATGGACTTGGTGGGTTTTTGTCAACAGTTCTTACACTGTCAACTCAAGTAGACAATGGAAGACTCTCAACACTTTTTGGCTGCCCACAGTATACAAAATTTGTTATGATCGATCTAGATTTTCCTTCTGGAATGATGTATTTTTGTGCTTCAAGATTCAAGAATTGGATAATAATACAATAGAAGATGGTCAGGGACAGTCATTTAAGCCTCGTGCTATGGGTACCTATCATTACCCCACTATATCTGCCACTAAGATCTTCATTTGTAAGCCTTTAATTTGGCTGACAGGTTATTATTACATTATTTTTTTGGTTTCTAAGAAATTGGTAGTACAAAAAAATTAGTAGTACAGAAATGTCTTTTATTTTTGCATAAACTAAAAATAATTTTGTAGTAAAAAAAATATTTGATATATAAACAAAAAAATGTCATTTAAATATGTGATTTAATATTTTAATTTAATTATATTTCTAATTTTTAGGACTTTTATAACTATTGAAATAAACGAAAGAATTTACATAGCTAAAGTGTCAACTATTTTATTGGAAGCCACACCCGTGGTCTTTTGGCTGGATATATACCTTGGTTCAATCTTGCTATGAGCTAACTGTATGGGGTTTTGTTGTTTTGCTTTGACAGCCTACTATATTATTGTTATTGTCTTTGTTCACAGTCAACATGTTCTCCTTCTTTGTAAATTCTTTGCTGACAGGTTATTATTACATTTTTTTTTCGTTTTCTAAGAAATAGGTAGTACAAAAAAAATTGTAGTTCAGAAATGGTCTTTTATTTTTACATAAATTAAAAATATTTTGGTAGTACAAAAATAAAATTTGACAAACAAAAATAATGTCATTTATGTGATTTGGTACATTTTATTTTATTTTATTTCTAATTGCTAGGACATTTGTAACTATTGAAATAAACGAAGGAATTTACATAGCTAAAGTGTCAACTATTTTATTGGAAGCCACACCGGTGGCCTTTTGGCTGGATATATACGTTGGTTTGATCTTTCTATGAGCTAACTGTAAGGTGTTTTGTTGTTTTGCTTTGACAGCCTGCTATATTATTGTTATTGTCTTTCTACACAGTCAACATGTTCTCCTTCTTTGTAAATTCTTTGCGTTGTTTCAATACAAAACAAACTATTTTATTGAAACAAGAAAAAATCTTAACCAATACAAACATCAAATGGAGAAATGATATTGCTCAAATATGGCCAATTTTTTTTCTCTTGACTAATGCTAAGTATTTATCTTATATATGTCTCATTTTACTTAATGTGTATAATTTCAACAATATGCTAAGGCAATTATTATCTCCTCATCTATCTTAACATAACTTTGGGGGTACCACTCAAATAAAGAATATCTACTTGGAAATATTGAAATGGAAATCATGTTGGTGCTTGGCAACTCAAAAGTGTAACAAGGTAGTTGGAGGTCTTGGTGTGTTTGAAAAAGGAATGCATAAGTAGTTTTTCAATGGAGGAGCATCAAATGGGGTTCTTGACAAGGTAGAGGATGACCATCTCTCAAAAGGAGTAAGAGAATTTTTTGTCAATGACATGGTTCAAGGCTAGGAGGGGCCTTGGCTTAACCTAGAGTTGCATATGGTCATGGTGGTAGAGGGATTTGAGGGTGTCTTTCAAGACCGACCCAATCATGACCTCCTCCAACTCTTGGGGGATGATAATTTGCTTGATGGACTAGTAGGACTTGTCCACTATGAAGGTCATCACTGCCCATAGTCCATGGTGCCTAGGAACTTTGTAGGCATCATAATTGCTTACTATAAAGGTCCAATACATTCTAGCTATGAAATTAGTAGCATGAGAATATGTTTTATTAGTATAACATTGCCAAAGAAGAGAATGCATTTTTAATTGTATTTTTGGGTAATATGTTTTTCTTTTGGAATCTTTTGAGACAAACAGAGGCACTTTTGCCTCTTGCAAGTTTTGATTGTTTGATATTTCCCTTTTTCTCATATTCTACTCCAATATTAGGTTGATTTTTTTTTTCATTGTTGTAATGTAAATCCTTTAGTGGAAGAAAAATAGTCGTAGGGGTTACATTTTAGATGTGTTGAATGTAGTATTGACACAAAAAATGTGCAGATGTTGAAGGGGAGTTTGGAGGCTATTGGAAATGGGTTTATCATGTATATTGAACTTCTAAAGGTGTGCGGGAGCACTGGGTAGATAAAAAAGCCACAAATTTCACCATTTGATGGATTTTACAATGAAGTGCAACTCCATCCTAATAAAGTTTGTAGTCTTGCACTTATAGATTTAAATTTGTTGCCTATAATTTCATGGTTTATATATTGAGTACATCCATTACATTCATTAAGAATCTTCATGTCAAAAGGTCCATCTTTGTAAAAGAATCATTATACATGTACACCTAAAAATGGTAATGCATTTTCATATTTTTCATTTCATTATTATCCTTATCATTTATTCTATCTATATTAATTTAATCAAGCTAACATTTTTCTCTTTTCATCCATAATAATCAGATAATTTTTATTTGTTTAATTATCTTATTTATTTTTTATCATATCTGTATTAATAAAATAATTTTCAATTATTTAATTAATTAATCACTTATCATTTTCCCTCCAACATTAACTAAAATTAAATTCAAATTTATCTTTGGTCCTCTATTATTAAATAATTTTTCAAAATTATTTAATTAGCCTTTTTAAAATTAATTAAAAATAATTTATTTTTAAATTAAATATTATCCTCTATAATTAACTAATTTTCAAAAAAAAAATTATTAGCTAACACTAATCTTTTAAATAAATTAAAAAAATATTTAAATTAAATCTTTTCTTCTAAAATTTATTTATCCGAGCTATCATTTGAATTATTTTTTTAATTTGGGCTCCTTCAAAATTTAAAATTTGGGTCTTAACCCTATCTTGAATTTTCTTATCCATTGATCTTGTAAATCACCATTGATCAAATGTTAAGTGAAACATATGAATAAGAAGATTTCATTTCATTCGTGTCTCTCTAGCACTCTTATCACTATCAAGCAAGTGTTCAAGCATTATCAAGCATTATCAAGCATTATCAAGAATTTTCAAGCATTTATTAGTCACTTATCAAGCATATGTATCATTTATCTTTATCATTGCATCATATCGTTATTGTTCTTTCATAGTTTATTACTTTGATGAGCAATCAACTATGAAGAAAATCAATATCTTAGCTATGATGAATTTACTTGTTATCTAAATTCTATATTTTGAGCCAAGATCTTGAACTTCATTGCGTGATTGTGAGAGTTTTGTATTGTTGATATTTGCGATTCACATTTTCATCATCTACAATTTGACATGCCTAGTGGGACCCACATCCCTATTAGATATATATTTTTGAAGGTTTTTCTAACCCTATCTTGCTTGTTTTTGGCTTTTTTATGTAAAAATAATTGGATCTAACTTTTGTAGGTTGAAGGCAAGACCCTAGGATATTCAAATATTTTATCATATCTTTTAGAAGGCTTCAAAATTTTCTACACAATTATTAGTGAAGGTTGTGAATGATCTCAAGATGCTCCAAAAAAATAAATCAGGTTTAGATCATCAGTATTAGGGTTTTTCATAAATCTAATTTTTAGGTCACAAATTATATTTTTTTTAGCACTCAAAAATTAATAGGGGTCTATTTTTGTATTTAATTTTTGAAATTAAAATAATGATGAAATTATCAAATAAGAAAAAACTAATCTTTGATGGGTTCGATGTTGTAGATCTCTTCGAGCCGAGAGCTTTCCAATGATATGTTATAATGGAAAATCGGACACTCGAATCAAAAGTTATGGCCCCGTGAAGTTGCCCCTTTAAAAGTGAATTTCATTAAAATATCTTCCTAGGCAAGAAATCAAATGGCGAAACTTTTGGCGCCAAAACAAAAGGGAAAGTTGAACTTTCTAGAACATTCTAGGGTGGTTATTAGGTAAAATAAAAGGGTTAAGTGGGGGTTGTAGAAGGTGGCTCCATTAGTGTAGATTGTGGCTCTAAACATTGTATTTTGTTTTAGAGTTGATTTTGTTGTAATGAATCAAGCCCATGAGGCTATAGCGTGTAAGTTTTGAATCTATAATTTTATTTTTTGAATAATTGAAAGTGAGTTGTTTTGTGTCTCGCATCTTTTGTGTTGGTATTTATTGTTGTCTTTTGTGTGGGTTTCAGGCAGTGTAGCCCTCGTTAGGTACTTGGTTGATGCTTGTCACAGGTGTTTTTCATTGATGTCAGAGAATGGTAAAGGTACTTGGTTGATGCTTGTCACAGGTGTTTTTCATCGATGTCAGAGAATGGTAAAGGTACTTGGTTGATGCTTGTCCAAGATGTCAAAGCATGGTAAAGGTACTTGTTCATTCATTTCATGGTGTTTGGTGATTGATTCATTGCAAATCATTAGTGTCGAAGGTAATGGTGTTTGGTGATTATTTCCTTTTTATGGTCTATGTTGATGCAAAAGTGAAGGTGTGCTTGTTCATTCCTTTTATTAATTCCTTTCATGATGTTGATGCAAAAATGAAAGTAATTGTTCATTTCATGGTGTTGTTGCAGTGGTATTTATCCTTTCCTTTGATGTCATCTTTATGACAGAGTTGTAGTGGTATTTTTCCTTTGATACTTTATACCAAAGTTGCTTCATAACAAAGGTGCTTGTATTAATTTCATGGTATTTATTGAGCATGCTCATTCAAAGGTATCTTGAGCTAGTGAGTTGATAGGATTGTTGATTATTCAGAGCTATATTGAGATGGTGAGTTGACAAAGTTTAGAGCTATGTTGAAATGGTGTGTTGATAAAAGTTAGTGATTCATGGAGTCTTCATTGTCATCTTTTCATAACTCAGGAATTTAGTGGAAGAGTTTTTGCATAAATACAAAATTGATAAGGTCAAAGAAATGGGTAGAGACTTAATAGGCATCATTGTCATTAAGCATTATCATCCGGGTCTCAAAAATTTGCAGAGTTGTTGGTGTCCTTAAGAGGTTTAGGATTGGTTTTTTTTTTATTACCTTTCAAATAGGTTGGCATTGTTTTCCATTTCCTAGTATCACTATCAGAGATTTAAAGAGGGCAAAATAAAATGGTGGTAAACTCATTTTAGGGTTTGAGTTGTTGGAATTTCTATATCTTATATTCTAAAACACTAAGTCTACACTATACCCTAAGACCTAGGGTTTGTGGACCCTATGAAGATATTTCAAAGAAAAGTTTGCTTTATGATATATTTGCTTGTTGACTAGCTATCCTAGGTGAACAGTCACTTAAGTGGCAACTTAAGGGTTCAGACTCATTAATCAAATATCCCCTACTTTTTGTGTTACTAGTTAGATAGGTTAAAGTCTTATGTTCTATTGCCCACAACAAAATCAATGGTCATTATTTGTTTGGTGTTGGTGGGGTTTGGAGATCAAAGACTCTCATTTAAAGTTGCAAAATAGTTATTTCCTGAAGCCTTCACATTGGCAAGGGTGTGGATGTCATTGTCTTTGTTTCGGTTACATAAAATTTTGTAACTATATTGAGGAATCGCATTAGTATGGTTTCTATAAGTGCATTGCAGGCATTCTAACTGAATTTTTTGAGTACAGTGTGAGTGTATTGAAGACACTGAAACTATATTTTTATCAAGTTGATACTCAGAGAGGAAGACATGAATAATAGTATATAAAGAGGGGCTATATGGAGTTTGTGATTGTATTCATGATTTGATAGATTAATATAATTTGAATGAGATCACAGGTATATGGAGTTTGGTTTGAAGTCAAGGTGTGTGCAGAGAATGTGCAAATATCCATATGATTGAAGTATAGCATTGTCTAAGGTTGATCATCATGAAAGGGGACATGGTTGTGTAAGAGTCATTTTGTGTTTTCTATTTGATCATTCAAAGAAGGTTACAATCAAGATGTATGCAAAGGTTCAGTGAGTTCATTTTCCATATATATATATCAGTTTAAACCTTGTTTGTATTTGTTGAGATAAGGGGATTCTTGTAAAAGAAGTGATTACCCATGTATGCATGGTTAAGTGTTGTTTGTCTGTTTTTCAAACAAGGGATATTGATGGTTTGGAACATATTGTAAACATAGTAGTACTATGTACGTTTGTCTTTATTTTCTTATTGGAGTTGGTTCTCATATTTTTTTACATAAGGAGTTGGTGCTCCTAAACATATTGTATTTAGTGAGAATGTGTTCAGTGAGACCTAATGGTGTATTCAATGAGAATTTGGTCAGTGATATCTAATAGTGAAATTTTTTTGAGGATTGGATTGGTTCTTCAAACCCAACCAACTCACACAATGGTTTTTCCCTTTCTAGGGTTTTCCACTTATAAATCTTGTGTCATGTTGATCTTTATGTGTTTGCATTGAACTTTGTGCTTCTAAAAAGTAAAAGTTGATTTTTTTTTTGCATCAGTGATTCTCCCCCCCTCTCAGTGATCTTGAGTATTCCAACAATAATCTATATTTATTCACTAAATACAAGAAGTTGTTTCTTTTGCACAAAAATCCTAAATTTTCTAAAAGTGGTGAATACATTGCTCTTATTCTTAAGAAAGTAGACCCATGTGTGATATGATTAATCATTGATAAAGGTGAGCACAAAGTTGGCTACTAAAATATAGATATTTTAGAATGACATGAGGTCATTATTTACCAACTCAAGAAAGATTGTAGCATAGTGAGTCTTACCCTTAAGAAATGAATCTTGATTATGTTTCAAAGAATCTACATAGGCAATGCGTGATGATCCACAAGCCATGAAACTTGTACAATCAAGATCCATGATCAACTCTACCTAAGTGACAACTTTCTTAGGAAGTTGTACTTCTCCAATAAATACATCGTGTGGGGATAATTCAACTATATTCCTATCCCCAAAATGACAAATATAAAATATATAGAGAAGATTGGCATAAATCTTAGGAACATAGAGAACATTCTCAATTTAACCATGTTGGAGTGAAAATACACTGAGAGGGGGGGGGGTGAATCAATGTTTATAACTTCTTGAATATTTTTAAACTGAAAATGAAAAAAAGCCATACATATGTTCTCATTTTTCAATGATAGTGTCATTCATGTATTTGAATGCAATCATATAAACTGAAATGAGTAATGTAACATTGCATTTTAAAGCAGTAAAGAGCTAAAGCAAAAAATTCACAGAGACACAATAGACACAAGATATGCCGAGTGGAAAACCCTCCTGGGGTAGAAAAACCACTCCTGAACCTGTTGCCTTTTTCAGGCTTTCATTTCAATAAATTATTTTAACAGAGCCTCAATGGCTGATTTTTGAGCACCAACTCAAGGAGCACCAACCCCTCTATTTAGAGACACCAATCTCAAGGAGCACCAACCCCTTTCTTGATTTTTAATAGAACATACAATAGTACAGAGGATCTCTCTGTTTCACTTGATTTCTGTCAAGTGCCTCTTGACAGACAAAACATAGAATTTTCAAGAGTCAGAATTGACTCTTCAGAATTCCATGCATTATCTAATCTTGATGCATCTTAAGGAAAATCCTATCTCTATTACAATACAGTCTCATCAAACTATTTTTCAATCATACATACTTTATTTCTTTTTCACTGTTTGATATTCAATGTTTTCCCATACAGAAAAACTACAAATTTGAATACATACTGTGTTTTCCAAATTTCAGCATTATTAACTGAATACCATCTCTGCTCTTCTTGAAAGAACTGTCTTTTCTACCTTTTAGGTTTTATAGAGATGATTAAGCCCTAATCTTTCTATTTTCAACAAGTTACAAATTACATCATAATTTCATGGACAGTTACAATAGTTTCACGATTTCCCATTTCAAAAAAAATGCTCAAGGATGACATTCAGGTTGCATAATTACTGTCAAGCTACAATTCCATCTATTACCGTGATCATAAGGGAAATATCAAAAGGAATAAGGTCTTATGGCAGGAATCCTTAAGAATGTACAGATTTAGAAGGCAAACCGAAACCTGTTCTGTCAAGCAGCCTGCACAACCAGTGCTTTAACCACACAGCATCAAAGCATGCATGCAATTTTTAGAAATAATAGCCACTGAAAAGATTGCTGCAAAATTAAGTAACTGAAAGAACAATGCTTCCATAACCAAAATCATGCATTTCAGATCTAATCATGAAAATGAATAAACATTTTCCATTTTTCTTTTTGTAAAGAAAAACATAGCTTGAAATAAGCTTGCTTGAGAAGTAACGGATCTGTACAGCAAACTGAAAGAATAATACCTGAGAAAAAATAGAAACGCATTTCTCATGAGAGATTTACCAGGTCTGAGAGGAGACAGAGTAGCTCGATCTCTTTTCCCATTTGAGCTTCCAACAGATGGCAAGAAACCGACAGGTGAAATGACCAATGCCATGGTCTTTCTATTTTCCAATATGCTGCCAAAGATCAGTAGACTAGCAACTTGAACAGTGAAAAGGTTGTGAGATAAACAGTTCAATGATGGCGGCCAAAATAGGGTTTCAAACCCTTTGAGCAACAGTAATAATGTTTTGACCTAACCTTCCAAAACAACCACATCGAAAACCTTTGCAACTGAATGATAGACTTTAAAATTTGCTTTCTTACCACACAATCGCGATCACCTTTTGAGCAAGTTGTAGTACAACAGTATCTCCAAGCTAACCGCTAGTCATTTCCACCGTGTTACCGCGGTTAGCTACCTAACAGCTCGCGGTACAGTGGTAGCACTCTTTCTTGTCACTGGTGGTTTCCACCATGTTACTGTGGTTACACATCTGACAGTTCGTGGTATAGCGGTAACTGTCCTTCTTGTCACTGGCAGTTTCCACTGCACTACCGCGGTTACCTTCTTGACTGCCCGTGGTGTAGCAGTAACAGTTGTCTTGCCACTGGTGGTTTCCACTGCGTTACCGCGGTTACATTTTTGATAGTGTGTGGTATGGCGGTAACTGTCTTACATGCCACCAACGGTTACCACTGTTCTATTGCGATTACCTTCCCGACTCCTTGCGGTATGGCACTAGCAGACCTATATTCGGCTAACGGCATTCACCGCACTACCGCGGTCACTGGCATAACTGCCAGCGGTAGTGCGATAAGCTTTATACCGACTGTCAACATTTAAGCCATGTTAAATAACCATGATGAGACCCGATAGAAATATGAGGTGCACTTCAAAATAAAGTGCCAAATAATATTTAATAATAAATATCAAGGTCAAATTTCCACCTTAGAATGTCATGAAAACTTAAGGACTTGTGATGAGTAAAATAGACTTTTGTAAATATCAAGAGCAAGAAACAAGAATTGTATCACATGTAACCATAATTGTATCACCTGAGCAAATGACCAGTAATCAGAAAACCTCAACAACCATTTGTAATCTGTACATGAGGTTAAACGATCAATGCCACCAAGATAATAAATAATAAAACCAATGAAGTGAATGTGCCAACCAAAGTATGAAACAACTGAGAAGATAACCATCAAACCATCAAGATGCCAGATAACCATAGGATGACATCAAGGACAAAACAGCATAAGAGGGATTCAACAAACCATATTTTAATTGTACAATACCAGAACCCAAAAACCAGAATTGGTGTAGAGTTACCCATTACAATATAAGAAGTAAAACTATAAAAAAAGAGATGCGAGTAGATCATGTGAGATGGTTATGTGATGAGAAGCTCCTAAGTACAATATCCAACTATGCGTGAATGAATTGAAAAACCTTTAGCTATAAGTTCTTGAATTTAATAGGAAGTAATAATATCCTTGGAGAGTAACTTAGATTGTTCTCTTGTAAGTCTATCATAAAACTACTTAAAATTTGACATATCAGAAGACCTAAAATGGCCCTTTCAACTTAGATAGGATTGAAAGAACACACAATCTTTATCTAATTTTTATTTTCTACAACCTTTTGATCATAAATAAAGAGATTTAAATTGAACCTTGAAAATTATTTATCAAAGGAAAGACATTAGGATATAAATTTATCAATTTAGCATCCAATTGAAGGGTAAAAAAATTATCTACCAAATAGATCATTTAATTTACTCCACATTTTTTTAGGTGAAGTATAATTTACAACTTGGAATCAAAGTTTATTAGACACATGCAAGCGGGTGATCCCACAAAGCTGGTTTACAATTTTTGAGAGGAACTGATTTTTGCTGAAACCACATATTTTTAGAAAATATAATGAGTTAAGACTTTAAAATTTCTATTTTAAGGATTCCAATTGAGGAGGGTTTGTTCAAACCACCTTAGATCAAACCCCCGTGGATAGAACCTCGCTAGTTTTAAACCATACCTATAAATGAGTCTCCTTTACACCTATCAAAATGATGATAAAATATCACTTTTGATTTACCTTTTGGGGATCAAATTAATTCATTTAAAATTTATTTCAAATGATTATGGTAGTCCCCGAAATGAGTTATCCCACAAATATAATTTTAATATGTTTTAGTTTTATTATGTATGTGTTTTTTTTTAGTTTTATTAAACATAGGTTTTTCACTGAAAATCAACCTCTTTGTTTTGCGCATGTGGAAAAATAGAAAATTATCAAAATATATATTTTTAAATATCTTTGTGCTGGGTATTGATGTCCTTGATCCATTAAAAAAAAAAAAATGAATTTCGATACATACATAAAAATTTATGTTGTATACAGTCCACCTATGTCTGAATTGCAATTGGTTTGACTTTGAAACTCTATTAAGGAAAAAATATTCAATAAAAAACTATGAGACCAAATGAAAGTGCTAGATATGGTAATCACAAATCTAAATTCTAAAAAATTAGAATTTTATCCTTCATACAAAAAAAGTAATGTTGTATATGATGAGCGTCACTTTTTTTAAATGTTGTTTTCTGAAAAAAATCAGTTTTAGTGGGAGATGGAAAAAGAAGTGCAATTTTATTCCAAAAATTTTGAAAAAAATATTTTTAGATTCTACAGACAAAATGTGATGAGACTCTAGTTTTCACCATCTTCAAATTCCTCATGGTTTAGCCGCTATAGGTGCCCGAATGTGAAGATTTAGTTAAAAATAATAATTTCAGTGTCCAGTTTGACCAAAATTGTAAACCTCTATTGTGGGATCACCCAAGCCAATGATTTTCATTGCTTCATTTAGTTTGTTCCTATATATCAGTTTTTATATCCACTTATGAATTGTAAATATTGTTCACTTAGTATTTCTCGTAATCCCTTAGATTGAAGTGGTCATTGCACTTTGCAAGTTTAGATGTGATAGTTGTGTGGAGTTAGGAGGTCAATTTTAGGATCCATGATGCAAAAATATAAAGAGGTGCTTGAAATTATGTCTTTCAATCCCCTTAAAAAAAATAAACAATTTTCACGATTATAATATTCGCAACTTAGAAGCCTTAATTGATTGTTTATCACACACAATGATTTTTATAATTAAAAAAAAAAAAGAATTATCAAGACTAAAATGACTTATACAATTGAAACCTTTGTGCTTTTATATATATATATTTTTAAATAAGATGAAAGTTATGCTCTATTGAAAAAATAATGCAAAGTTTGTCTTCAAAGGGAATTTTCAAAAAGGAAAAGAAAAATTATGGAACATTTTTATACCACTATGAAGACCTTAGAAAGAGATTTTTGATTCCTATACAAATTTCAAAATATTCCTCCACAAGAAAAGGTTATAGTAATTTGAAAACAATGCTTGTTTTAAGTCCTTTAAAAAACAACCCCAACTTTGTTAGGGTGGTTGGGGGATGGTGATTCTTTTGTGGAGCGGTAGTGGCACCTAGGTGTGATCTAGTAAAAGGGATGGTAGTGACACCTAGGTGGTGTTTCAAGGTAGTTTGGACCATGGTTGTAGTGGTGTGGCCTAGAAACAAAGGTGTGGTGGTGGCAAGAGGTTGTTGATGGTGTCAAGAATCATTGGCAACTAGAATAGACTAGTGATATTAGAAATTTGGAATGATGTCCAAAAAATGGTGGATTATATCAATAAATGAGCCATTAAAGGAAAAAAGTATTCTTATAACATAGCTTTATGTGTTATGTTTACGACTCCACGTAAGCTTGCACAATGAAAAAAATTACAAACCTTGTGTTGTCATCTATATAGCTTGTACAAACGATGGTCATACAACAATACTGTTGTATGGAATTTTGTATAGTCTATGGAGCCCTCCCAAAAAAACTTGTATATAATAATTAGCAAACTCTATCAATTTTATTGTTGATCTCTACATATTTTGTATGTATATGCATAACAATGACTTTGATTTTTCTCCACGAAACACCACATGAAAGTAGCTGAAAAAAATCACCCAAGTATGAGAAGGGGTTCACAAATTTAGAGCTTTAATATAATGTTGGAGTTACTGAGAGACACTCATGCTTACAAGATCCCTAAAAATCCAAATAAATCTTGTATGAAGAGATTAAGTAAACAAACTATAATATCAATACTTATACAAAAAGTGCATAAAATGTACAAAGAATGCCTTGCACATAAAGCCAAGAATAAGGAGGTGAGATGGTAGGATTGAAAGTCTTATGACACAAGTCTAAAAGTGTGACACATGTAGGCATACTTGAGAAAAGTGTGAGGACACATGTAGTGCACTCATGAGATGAGACAAAAAATAAAAATGCCTTTAAGTGAGATTAAGTACATATTGTGAATAGGTCTACTAAGTAAAAGTAAACTAGAGAGATAAAACCTCTTTTCAAACTAACAATTCACCCGTGTAATTCATGTTCATCAATTTTGAACTTGAAAAACAACTTTAGCTAAAGTCAAACTCATCCTAATGATTTAACCATATTCATAACTATATGCCACAAATTTCATTTTAACTGTTTCTTATTTTTACACTTTTTTTTTGTGAACTAAAAATTATAGTAGGTACATGGGTCAGTGCACCAAGATGGTTCCCAAAAAGGGGACTTAAGTGGACAACTTTTTTCTGAAATCAAGAAATACTCACCTTGGACGTGAAATTGAGGATACTTACACTCAAATCTTTGAGATGGAACAAAAAGTAGGATTCAAGTTCTTTGAGTCTACTTTCTAAACTACTAATTTATTTTGAAAATGGTTGAGATTAAGGGGTTCAAGTGAGGGACGTACACAAATTAATGTTGTTTTTGTCAAAAAAACATAGCATAGCAACTCTTGTACGACCCTCGTACGGTGAACTATTTTTTAGTAATTTTAAAATCACAATGGTAAAAAGTTAGTTAACATTATGTAGTTGATGCACGATTTTTCTGATAATTTTTTAATGAATATTTAATTTTTTACTAATTTTCGAAGTGGACATTTCCTGAAAAATAGAATTTTGGCCGTGCTACCCCTACAAATTTTGGAAACTAATTGAATTAATTTTTATTTTATTTTTTAAATTTGTAGAATGGAGTCTATTTTCTAAAAAAATAATTTATTTGAAAAACCGATTAACGGTTAATTTATAATGAAAAAATTACCAAACGCTGCTTTCTGGCCAAAAAAAGACATACAAATAAAATAAATTATGGATGAAAGGCTTAATATTTTCAGAAAGTGAAAAAAATTAAATCGTTGGATAGCTAAGAGAGAACCCAACATTACCCATGTGCTTGATTTTTTTGATATTGAACCACGTGCAATCCTGATGGTGAGCACGAACTAGATTATGTGAAATATGGAAGATTTTTTAAAAATACGTCTCTGGTCATTGGGAATGCCCTCCAAGCCTTCAGGTTGGTATTCCAAGGCAAATACCAAGCCCAAGGTTCAGGAATTCCTAAAGCAAGATATAACGCGAGCGCGTTATAACACGCTCGCGTTATAATGCGCTCGTGTTATATCTTAGTTTTGATGTGTTTTGTGAATAATTTTTTTTGCGTTTTGTGATTGCATTGAAAAAATGCGAGCGCGTTATAACGCGCCTGCGTTTTGGTCTACATTGATTTTTTTTCTTCTCTTTTTCTCATCTCTTTCCTATTGTTATCTTTCAGGGAAACTATATACATGAAATAAACATTTAAGTATAAGTTGACATTTATATATGGACATTTACTTTCTTATACTTTAGTTATATTTAATGTATATACTTCCAGGATGTTTGAGAGTGGTTTCAGATCTCTAGGAGTTATAATGCAAATTCTAGTTTTTGGAAGATCTTTAAAATTTTAGAATTAGTCAAATTTCAGTAATCAGCATCTCAAATTTCAGTAATCAGGAGGTCAGATTTTAGTAGTCAACAAGTTATATCATCTTTTTCTCACTCTCTCATCCCTCTCTCTCCCTTCCTCCCTCTCTCCCCTCTCTCTTTTCTAGTTTTTGGAAGATCTCACAAATTTCAAACTTAGTCAAATTTCAATAATCAGGAGGTCAAATTTAAGTAATCAAAAAATTGTATTATTTCTCTCTCTATCTCAATCATTTTTATCTCTTACACTCTAGACCTCTCTCTCACTATCTCTATCCCTTTTTCTGACTCTCTCTCTCCCTTGATCTCAAGAAATCTCTCTCTATGTCTCTCTCTCCTTTTCCCTCTAATTCTCTCTACCTCGCTTATCTCTCCCTCTCTCCCACCTTCCCTCTCTACTTGTCTCTATCTCCTTCCCCCCTCTCTCTCTCTCTACCTACCTACCTCTCCCTCCATCACGCCCTACCACTCTCTCTATTTCTCTCTAGCTAACCTCTCTCTCAACTCCCTCTCTCTCCCTCCATACTTCTCTCTCCCTCTCTTCTTCCCTATCTACTCTCTATCTCCCATCTCTCTTTACCTACCTCTACATCCATCAAACCTTACCACTCTCTCTACACCTCTCTCCCTCCCTCCCTCATTCCCTCTCTACTTCTCTCTATCTCACCTCTCTCTCTACCTCTCCTTCCATCTCTACTTATCTTTATCTCCTCTCTCCCTCTCTCTACCTACCTCTCCTTCCATCTCTACTTATCTTTATCTCCTCTCTCCCTCTCTCTACCTACCTCTCCTTCAAACACTCTTTATTTCTCTCTATCTCACCTCTCTCTCCCTCGCTACATCTCTCTCCCTCTCTCCCTCCCTCTCTACATATATATATCCCCTCTCCCTCTCTACCTAGCTCTCCATCCATCACAACCTACCACTCTCTCTCCATTACTCTCTATCTAACCTCCCACTCTCTCCATCCAGACCTCTCCCTCTCCTTCCCTCTCTACTCTCTACCTCCCTAATCCTTCTCTACCTACTTCTCCATCCATCACTCCCTAACATTCTCTCTACACCTCTCTATATTGATTCTCTCCCTCCCTCCCTCATTCCCTCTCTGCTCTCTCTCTACCTCTCCTTCCCTCTCTAATTATCTGTATCTCCCCTATCCCCCTCTCTCTCTCTCACTAGATGTCTCCCTCCCTACGTTTTACCCTATCTACTCTCTATCTCTCCTCTCCCTTCCTCTACCTCTCTCTCTCACTCTCTCTCACTCCTCCCTTACCCTCTTTCTCTCTCACTCTCTCCTCTTTATCTCACCATTCTCTCTTTCCCTCTTTGTAGCTCTCCACTTCTCTATATGTCACCATTCTCTCTCTACATATATTTATCTCACCTATCCCTCTTTACCTCTCCCTTCCTCCCCTCTCTCACCCACGCTCCCTCCTTCCCTCTATCTCTATCTCTCTCTACTTCTCTCTATCTCACCTATCCCTCTCTAGCTGCATATCCCTCCATCACTCCCTACAACACTCTCTATTTCTCTCTATATCACCTCTCTCTCACCTCCCTCTCTCCCCTTCCATACCTCTCCCTCTACTTACCTCTCTACTCTCTATCTCCCTAATACCTCTCTACCTACCTCTCCATCCATCACTCCCCACCACTCTCTCTATACCTCTCTATACCGATTCTCTCCCTCCCTTGTTCTCTCTCTACTTCTCTCTACCTTTTTGTCTTTCTCTAATTATCTTTATCTCCCCTAGCCCTCTCTCTCTCTCACTAGATATCTCTCTCCCTACCTTTTCCCCTATCTACTCTCTATCTCTCCTCTCCCTCCCTGTACCTCTCTCTCTCACTCTCTCTCACTCTCTCCTCTCTATCTCACCATTATCTCTTTCCCTCTCTATAACTCTCTCCTTCTCTATATGTCACCATTCTCTCTCTACTTATCTTTATCTCACATATCCCTATTTACCTCTCCCTTCCTCCCCTCTATCTCTATCTCTCTCTACTTCTCTCTATCTCACCTATCCCTCTCTACCTGCATATCCCTCTATCACTCCCTACCAAACTCTCTTTATTTCTCTCTATCTCACCTCTCTCTCACCTCCCTCTCTCTCCCTCCATCTATACTTCCTTATCTACTCTTTATCTCTCATGTATCTCTACCTCTCCTTCCCTTTCTACTTATGTTTATCTCCTCTTTCCCTCCCAACCTCTCTCTCTCTCCCCAATCCCTCCCTCCCCCTATGAGGGTTGAGAGTGTAAGGTTTAGTGTTTAAGGTATAGGGTTGAGTTTATAGGGTTAATTGTATAGGGAATAAGGTTTAGGGTATTACGTATAAAGTTGAGGGTGTATGGTATAGGGATGATGGATGAGGGTTTAGGGTTTAAGGTATAGGGTTGAGGGTTTAGGGTTGAGGGTTGAGGGATAGTGTTTAGGGTTGAGGGTATAAGGTTAAGTGTATAGGGTATATGGATTATGGTTTATGATATTGGGTATATAGTTGAGGGTATTGGGTTGAGGATATTAGGTTTAGGGTTGATGGTTTAGGTTTTAGGATTTATGTACAAGTTTAAGGGTTGAGGGTTGAGGTATAATGTTCAGGGTTAAGGGTATGAGGTTAAGTGTATAGGGTATAGGGATTAGGTTTTAGGTTGTAGGGTTAAGGGTATAAGGTATAGAGTTAAGACTTGAGATTGTAGGGTTTTATGTTTAACATTATTCCTAAACCCTAAACCCTAAAAATTATCCTTGAACCCTTAACCCTATAATTAAACACTAAATCCTACATTAAACCTTGTACTCTAAACCCTCAACCCTAAACCCAATACCCTCAACCCTATACCGAATATTCTAAACCCTAATCCCTATACTCTATACAGTTAACCCTACACCCCCAACCTTGAACACTATAACTCAACCCTACACCTTCAACCCTCATCCTTATACCCTATACCCTCAACCTTATAATCTAAGCCCTGAAAATCATCCCCCAACCCTATACTTAAACCCTAAACCCTACATTCAACCTTGTACACTAAACCCTAAACCTCAATTTGAAACCCAATACACTCAACCCTATACCCATTATTCTAAACCTTAATCCCTATACCCTATACACTTAGCCCTATAACCCCAACCCTATACCCATTATTCTAAACCCTAATCCTTATTCCCTATACACTTAGCCCTATACCCTCAACCTTGAAGACTATCCCTCATCCCTCAACCCTCAACCCTATAGCTTAAACCCTAAACCCTACACCCTCAAGCCTCATCTCTTTACCCTGCACCCTCAGCCTTATACCCTAAACCATAAACATTATCCCTCAACCCTATAATTAAATGGAAAACCCTACAATCTCAAGTCTCTCCCTCCTACCTCCTCTCCCTCTCTCAAGTCTGTCTCTCTCTCACTCCCTCTATCTCTCTCCCACTCCCTCCCTCTCTCTCTCTTAAGTCTCTCCCTCCTACTACCTCTCCCTCTCTTAGGTCTCTCTCACTCACTCACTCCCTC